>JAOQGN010034073.1:0-13003 GCA_027564295.1 Himantozoum antarcticum
CTAGCTGTCTTAGTTCTCTCAGAATATTGAAATCATGCGAGGCATATCAAATTTGAAAATTAGCTTGGGGCTGAAAGCGTTAAGGAAATAAATAGTTAAGACATTCAATTGATGTTTAAATTGAAGAGGTGGAAATTTGGCTAGTAAATTCATGGATTTTGTCAATTTAAAACATGAGTCATTTGAAAGTGAGACAATATGAAATTTAATTCTTCATAAATAGGAAAGCCAAAGGAAAATTAAAAAAAGTACAAAGGAAATGATGTCCAACTGAAATAACTAGTTTGATTTATTTACATTGCTAATTTTGCGGTAGGGCAGCATTTTTCTTTATTTTATGGTGATGGATTTGTAATAAGTGAACACAATCATAACCAATTTTTTTATAATTGCATTTACAGATGGTGCGGCTTCAGATTATTCCAGCCAGTCGAGTTGTCACAGTCGACAGAGTTCCTATACGACATCATTCAGGCACAGTTCCTCCTCAATGGAGCTCACCCCTTCCCCACAACCAATGTCACCTCAGCTAAGCATCACTAATAACTTTACATACCCTCCACAGATCTCTACAGAAAGTGAGGCGGATGGAGGATATCTAGCATCTGCCAGTTGTCAATCCTCATTTGAAGATATACAAAATAGGAATAGATTCAATCGTTCACCTATATCGTTCTCATCTAATTTCACTTACGATTCGACAGAGCAAATAGATGATTCATCTTCTCAGACGCCCCTACAATTGTCTGCCAGTGAAGATTTGCATAGCTCGCCAGTGGCCGTCCATAAAAACGTTTTGTGTCGTCAGAGTGAGCGCGTACAAACAAGCCTGTACACTAATGTCCTCACACTCCAAGTTCCATCTGGTGAAACTCTCGACGAGCAAAATACTGAGGAGTGGTGTACGGGTGGTGGTATAGCTCGTAGGGCTTCTCTAGATGATCGAATGATGTCGGATTATCGTAATTTTCACAGCCAACCAGACATTGATCTCCCCACGTGAGTGTGGTGTCGGCATTGTGCGGGTCATTGTGTGGGTTGAAGAGATGGTGTTGAAAAGTGGTATATATGTGTGTGCGCGTGCAATGTTGTGCTTTGTCGTAATGTTTATTTTATGTGATGAAAGTGGGATGGGTGCTGTAGGAAGGAGTGATGGATGTGATGGATGTCGTAGAAAAGAATGCTGAATGTCGTAAGAAAAAATGAATATTGCGTGAAAAAAGATGAATGTCGTAAGAAAGAATGATGAATGGCGTAGGAAAGAATGATGAATGTCGTAGGAAAAAATGATGGGTACTGTAGGAAAGAAAGAGGGACTAGCAGCTCTAGTGAGTGGATATTGTATGATGTATTCAGTATTCATATTTGCAAAGCGCTGAAATTACTTTGCAATATTTTAATTGATGTTGTCTCCATTACTTGGCTGGTTGTTTGGTTGAGCTAGACTCGTGGATTAATTAGTTGGTTAATATTATGTTTGGTAGATTAATGATAATTGCAGCACTTTTCCATTGTTGGTTCACTTGTGCAAGCGAGATTGTGATAGGATAAAGTGTGCAATGCTTTATGATATTTTTACAATTTTATGCCAATTATGAAAAGTCAAGGTCTTGGGCTTGTTTTTGATTAATAACTGTCAAACTTATAAGGCAATAAGGCAGCTTAGCTTTAACAGGTGAAAACTTGATGCTGTAAGATGTTAAAATTTAAACTTTTGAGGTTAAATCTTAGCTTTATCAGGAGAAGACAAACTATCAGTCTAGTTTTTTTTCTAGCAGGCTAGTTATTGCAAAAGTTGGAAATTTGCACCTACACACCTCTAAGCTTTCGAATCACTCAACTTTTACCAAAACTATATTACTGCTTTATGTGCATGCAATCGCTAAAACTGCATCTTTGAACAAACTGAGGGGTTTGGTATCCTTCTCACCCTGCCACACTTTAGTTGCTATCCAAAGCAGAGACACATGCCTTCCTAATCAGAATAGCTGATGTAAATAATAATATTGCAGAGCAGCTACATGTATGAGTGAGCCAAGCTCTCCAGATGATAAATCTGCTGCTTCCGCTGCCGCCACTGCTGTGCCTTCTCAAGAATCGTATGTACTTGATCTTGTAGCATGTTATTGCTATTATTTATTTCCCCTGCTTCGGGAATCGTTAGCTTCTGTTCCAATGTGCTAATTCCAAGGTATTTGGCTCTACACTAACCTTAGACCTAGCCACAGGTACCGTTTTTCTAACCTAATCGGAGTCACTGAGTGCATAGCTAAGTCACGGAGTAGCTAAAATCCTTTAGAACTATGTCGGTGAGCCTACTGATGGATTTATGGCTTGCAATTTAGTCGTCTACACTCTAACGCTAGGTACTAGTTATGCTACTAATTGGCGGGGTATCAATGCACAGCTTTGTCATAGGCATCGTCGGTGTGTATGGCATATTAACCACTAAGCGTAATTCTATCCTCTGTCCGATGGTTAGGTGGGAACAACGGTATGTGTGACCAGCCCTTTAACCATCTGGTCATTGATTGTCGTATTCAACTATATCTATCCTCTCTTCGGCTTGTTATTTCAGCTCAATCGTTGTTGGTACGTTTGATCTGATTTCTAGAGGCGCCTCTACGCACTGTCAAACACTTTGAGAGTTGGGCAGCTGCTGGTCTCATGGTGATGACTACTTTTCTAGTCTCTGTATAACTCTTTGGAACTGGAGTATAATAAACCTAGCTTCTTGGTGAAACATGGTTGGGCTATTGCTACAAGAAATAACTAACACTCTGTTTTGTATATACTGGTGTAGAACAAAGTGATCCTCAGTATTATTTTGTATGGGCATATTCATAAGTTCATGCCCCCCTCAAGGCTTAGAGGGTACCTTGCTTATCAGCTGGTGGTTTTCTCAGTATGTACTAATCCTTGGCATTTCCTATTTAGCGATACTCTCTCTCGCCTTCTTGCTCTCAGCCAAAAGTTTTTGTAGGGAACTGTAGTGGTAGGGAAATCCTAATACGACTGCAGGATTAGACGTTCATAGACATTTCCTATTTTCAAAGTTTTCTTTGCAGAGGTTTAGCCTGGTTATCTAACGTCATGCTTGCATGCCTGCTTCTGCTTGCATGCCTGCTTCTGCTTGCATGCCTGCTTCTGTTGCAATGGGAGGTGCTCAATGTTCTTCGAATGACTTGACTTCTAGGATATGTAGCATGCTTAGATGACTATCTTGCTACCTTATATTGGGCACGTGCTTATAAAGCTGGCCTTAGCCTCTTGACAATTTGTATTGCTATTGCCACCTAACATCGGTCAGTGCTTACAATGCTGAAGTTTTATTAGGAATTGTTGTTGATAACTTGAAATTGAGGCCGGGTGTCAGCCATAGGTATAGAGCGATTCAGCAGAAAATGGAACCACTGACCATTCAAACACAACTTGCGTACTCAGCCACTAAGCCACCCAGTATAACATTTCACACAATGCCATTACACAAAGCCTTGGTAATTTTTGATTCTATTTGGAAGAAAAGCTTGCATTTACCATAGTCTTATATGTACTGTCAGATTTGGTGTTATAACGATGATGCTTTCTTTTCTTCCATTTTTGCTTGCCTTCTATACGCTCATTGTTCATGCTTTTGCTTATGTTACTTACCGCAGGCAGGCGTATATGTATATTTTAGCAGTTAGGTGCATTTATAAACACATATACATTGTATGTTGCTAATGTTAATATTTTAAAGCATTTGGCTTTGTTTTATAATATGTGAACAACTCGTGGCTTGTTTTTTCTTTAATGTTCGTATTTCTGCTCGCAACTTTATCATTGAGAGTTTATTATTATCAATTTTGAAAGTTAGCAAATTACTGAGAGTACTTACCATGTGTTCTAGAAGTGTTCTAGAGCCCGAGAAAGTAGTGCTATATATTGTAACCATATCTAGCATTGCTGCTGAGAGTCTGGGACAGCATCAGGAAGTAGGTGAATGACATGCTTGCTGTGATGCTCGCCGCTAACTACGTTAAAATAGACATCATTGACACTCGCACACCTCGAACAACAAACTAGAGCACATGATGTAGGCTACACACCATGATCTCTGAAGTCTCTTATAGAGAAGATCGGACATCATATATGAACTTTTTAGGCACTTTAAAATGAGTCGGGGGGGTACTTCGACGAGCGGTTTGCCAGCTAAAGCATTTCTTCTAGTTACTCATGGCACAATAAGTGTCACTACTGACCTTAATGTATATTTTATCCACAAACAAAAGAAGATCTGTATTCGTAGATAACACAAATTTCAATTCTATGTACACTTAGGTTTTTACACATTTAAATATTTTCTCTTACACAATCTGATAAAAACTAAGCAGCAGGGATACCAATGCTTAGTTTCCCTGTAATTTTCCAGAATAGGATACAAAGGTAAACGCTTTTGGCGGGACACCTCCCGTCAAAGTACCCCCCTCGTTTTCAGTGCCGAAAAATTGCATTCACGATGTCCGATCTTCTCTATACGAGACTGTAGAAATCAATGGTACACACATGGAGTCCACACATGATGTCTATACTAAAGTCTCCAGTTTGTGAAGATAATGCTAACACTATTTAGCTATAAATTGCTATCGTGTGCTATATTAATCAACAGAAAAATGGTAATGCAACTCGGCTGTCAGTAGCAGTCAATATGTTACAACACTAGTAACTACTCTTTGATTTTTTTTCCACAGGAAAGCTATTTATGATAATAAACTTCACCTGGATGTGAATTTACAATCATTTGAAGAACTGAAGTGCTCAAACCAGAAGTGTGTAGAAGAGGTCTATAATAGAGTGGATTGGTCGGTGAGTGTTGCCATTATAATATGCTATATACATGTATAAATGCATGTAATATGTACATCTTACTCATGGCGTCTATTGTCACGTGATGCACACAAAAGCGAGGCGTAGGACGACATTGTTAGGCAGACGTTGTCATATTGAACGGCTATGAAGCCTCATTGACATCGAGGAAAACGGCAACATAAATTCATAGTTACCAGTATTTTGCGAGGTTCCCAGTTATTCTAGATTTGTTATAAACATAAATAAAAATACATAAATGCATACACATAATATATAGCCTTTCTAAATTTTCTGAATAATTGAGTACGAGGGGGGCAACTCACCAGAGATGAGCGCTCCGGTTAACAGTAGAGAAATTCAGTAGATAGGTTCCCAGTTATTCTAGATTTGATATTTAGCTCTATAAATAACTTGACTCGGTCGATTGACGTTTTTTATCCAATTTTACACTAAAAGTAACTTACTAAAACATAATTAAACCAAAGCATAAAGAAATATTTTTAGTTTCAGAGTAAAATTATTTTGACTAATCAAAATATTGAATCCTGAAACAACTGCACGAGTTTGTGTATTTGTGAATGATATCCGGCCATTAACTAAAATGTGAATCATGAAGTAATACTAAAGAGAGCGCAACTCCCAAATTCATCGCGTTGCTGAAAGCAGTTTGCATGGAGAACCCGGTCCATTAGGACCCCGTACTGCACACAGCCGCCGTCGGGCTGATAACTGCGTGCTGAAACTCCCTATTGATTCTGATTTTAGCTGCAAATTTTACATGTACATGTAACAGGCTGCTTGTAATTTCCGTTTGCTTTTTATTGGTACTTAAAATTATCGCACATTAAGTATATTGGGTTTACATTTTAATTGGAAGATTTTCATGTTTTCACAACCTAGTTAGCTATTTTGGAATGAGGAGTTTCCTGCTCTTGTTTTACAAGATGTGAGGTGAAGTATACAAATCTGTATTTATTTGGATAACTTTGTCTCCAGCTATTGTGGAGTCATGGTTTCTGCCAAAATTGTTTCTGTAAAAGATACTTATTACCACGCCAACCATACCAGATAAACTAATTGTATAGGGTTGTGTTATTACTTTGTTTACATACATCCAGCTACCCAGTTTGCGTTCAATTTATATTTGGAATTCTTTGCTCTATGTTGTTGAGGATTGGAAAATTTTGCTACTACATTTCTGTCTGTGTACATAGGCAACATATAAACAAAATTATACCAGAGAAATATTTCCCACATACCGGACTTGATACTCTACTGCCATTGGTTATGCTTCTGTGAATATATACATCCGTTCTATCTATCTTCTTTTGGGATTTGTATGTATTTAAAACTATACAGAATAACATTGAAATTGCTGATTTGTTGGACAGTATAATTGTTGAGAGCTAGTTGTTTGTTAACAGTGCTTCTCTTCCTAACTTTTATTTTTGTTGTCTATTTCATGTGATAGGGACTACTCAAGAACTACTGTACTACTTTTATATGATTATATAGGACAGGGAGATTTTTAGCTAGTTTTATACCCACTAGTAGTAAAGTTGTAAAAATGGTTCAAATATGACAAAGCCTTTTTGAAATAAATCTCTGCCAAATTTCCCAATAAACATGCAAATCTAAATCTAAAGAAAAATTGGCAGTTGTCTGCCCTGTATTGCAAAAGCAGATGACTCCCATTTTTCATTGATAAATATTATATCACGCTATTTAGTATTACTTCAGGGCAATGCCGTAATAGCATCACCGCACATCAAATAATATCACTTGATTGTGAGGTACAGGCATTTTACAAGTGACTAATTTTTACTCATTGGCTTGTCTCCCTGACCTGATTCGGTGTAACTCTACTCATTGGCTTGTCTCCCTGACCTGATTCGGTGTAACTCTTGGTATATGGGTAAGTGACCTAGTTTTCATATGAGGTAATACAATCCATGTATTATTACAGGAACATGCTAAGCAAGGTGCCCACATGTGGACGGAGTACCCATCAGGGGAGTCCTGCTATCTTTCTGACAAGGATTGTGTCCTCGCCCAGGTATTATTACAGTAGAAATTCTCTATGCTTAGATTAATCACAGTAACGATAAAATCACAAGACCCATGAACATATTTTCTTTCTGGTGGAGTTAGTTAAAATTATTTCATACTTTGTAGATATTATAGTACAGAATGCTCTTCTTTTCTTGCATGCATTTGTAAAAATATTCCAAGAAAATAAATTATATTATGAGACTGCAACACCTTGACCTGTAAGCAGATTGCTTACAGGCTTAATGTGAAGCTGTTCATCTTAACGATTTATAGTATAATCAGTTTTCAGTACTATAATTGTTCTGCAGTCTTCTTATCATATCTAATTCCTTTAGTCAATCTGTATTAAATGCTCAACTTGCCATTTTCAATTATAGTATATTTTTGTGTTGTGACGGAGATTAGATTAATCTTGACGGATAAGTAGCTGTCTTGAGGGGTGAGTGGTTAAACTGCTTGGCTTGCAGCACTGGCAGCATCTGCAAGAATGGCAGGTTCAAATCCCATCAATGGCTTAGGCATGCTCCAGCCATATTTCAGAGAGCGAATCTGGCTCCGGATATCCGAATCTGGCTCTAGGCTTCGACTGCAATAATTACTCACTTGCAAAACTACTAACAGATTTGGACTATTTTAGCCATTACTAATTTACTCTATAGCACACTTGGATAACGAATGATTTTTAGGCCAAACACATGTCATTCTTGACTGGATTTTCCTAAAGGCAGAAATTTGCAATAAGATATTGATTAACGATTGAAATTTTCAATGCGATTTAAACTTTAATTTGTAGAAAATTGAACTGTGCTCATTTGTTCCACAGAGTGATTTCAATAATTAAATGTTGATGTTTTAGAGACATAATGGTGCTAGAAGGAAGTGTAGTGCGTGTCACATGACTGTACATCAAGCCTGTGTAGATCAGCTAGAAAGGGTAAGTGATGACGTACTTCTCTTTCCTTAAAATAAGTGATAGTATTGCTGTCCGCTAGTTAAACTGTGTGATACTGCTTGGGTATACTTGAGTGGCAGAAGTATCCTAGGCCTCAATATATTCCCACTTTGCACACTGCCAGCTAAATCCAGAGAGATTCATCGCACTAACACATCTAGAGATGACATATAACTATTGAAATAATTGTGTCATGTGCACGTACATATCGTATACACGTACATATCGTATACACGTACATATCGTATACACATACATATCGTATACACGTACATATCGTATAAGGTAATACATAAACATAATATTTTGTTTATATATCTACATGCAAGTCGTTAATTATGTGTACTTGCTACTGTTAGGCATTTTCCCTGAAATGAATTTCTCGGTATTTCTCAGTTTGTATAATATTTGAAAATGTTTTTTAAAATGTTAATTCGAGCAAATAGGTTTATTATAAAGAGAGTTACGAGAAGCAAATTTATGATAGTTTGATTATAGAAATTCTTTATAATTAAACTTTCTAAAGAAATTTTAAATCAAAAATTAATCAAACTATGAAATATGCTTCTAGTAACTCTGTTTAATAAACGTAGCATAAAATAGTATTTTGAAGATATTATTAAAGTCGCTGTTTATGAAAGTTGAATTTTGCGACACTTGATGCAATTTTACTGATAGTCAACAAGATCCAGGAGTTTGAAGCCCACACATGAGTGGAATCTAATGCTCTGTGGGTGTTGCAGATGGAGACTAATTGTACGCTCAGTGCTACTGTATACTACATACATATCGTAGTTCTACATGTAGTAGTTTTACTCTATGCTGTAGTTACTACGGCAGACGTGGCATACGATAAATGATTTAATATTGCACTGTAAAGTTACATTTGCCATATAAATGTTGAACAGTAAATTCATCAATACTATCAAGAGTAGGTCACCACACATCGGGAGCGTATAATATAGGAGCGTATAATATAACAAAAACATTTATACCTAACATTATCAATTTTGCACCCTACAATTTCAATTTTACACACCACATCTTAATTCTAGAAAAAATATGCATTTAAACCTGGCAAAGACATTGTAAAATTGCAATGTAGTAATTGTGTCACCAAAATATTCATAGAAAGTTCATAGAGAAGGGCCCAATTTTCACCATTAGAAAGCCAAGAAATTTCTCTTTACGCTAAAACCACACACGACATCTCATCTTGTCAGAACCCGTATGTACGCCACTGCCAGACATTTACTTCTATTTATAGGAGGGACTTTGCAAGCCTACATTTAGGGAAGCAGGTGTGAGAAACTACAGAGAGGTCAGTGAATATTGCGTGCTTAGACATCATTGTATACTGTAAATAGACGTACCTACAAACCTACATTCATATCGAGTTATGCATTGTACTTGCTGGAACTATAGTTTTGTTTAAAGTTCAAATTGACAAGTTGTATTTAGGTTGCAAGCCTTTGCTTCATGTCGTAGTTTATTCTCTGGGGTATTGATGTATTTTTTCCACTAGGGCATTGAGATATTTTGTCTTCTAGCGTATCGGTGTATATCCTATGTTTACCTTTGTGTATATCAACATATTTGGCATTCAATTTCCTGTGTTGACGAACTATTATGAGGATACCAATATCCTTTTTTTTGTAACTTGTAATCATAGAACTGAATACGATGTAATTTAGATTGTAGCCGCTATACCATACTCCACTCAATATACTGTATTATATTTGCTGTATATATATATATATATTTTGCTATATATATATATATTTCTATTATTTATATATACATGTATTTATACTGTGCGTGTGCTATATATTATAATTATAATTATATACTCTATGCAAGTGTAGATACTACACACTACACTATACTTGTACCTAAATGAGGGTTACTTACTTATTACCTGTTATTATTATTAGTTGTTACCCGTTATTACATGGTAAACATGTAATTTATAAGTTTAGTATTACTGCCTACTTGGTAGACAGACAGTAAACACTAATATAATTATTATGTTGTACTTTTACGTTGTTTAAAAGTATGATCTAATCTATCAATCCCCAGAAAGCGTTCAATCATAACTCACGCATAGTACTTTTGCAATAGTCTCTCAATTTCAGAGAACTTTGTCATAATCACCATTGACAGTTTCGCCTCTTGAGATTTACCACGCTACATTAGATATCACTTATTTACGCTTAAATAACGTCTTATTTATATCCTAGTTGTGTAAACTGCATGCTGCATAGCGTCTCCATTATTCCTACTATGACATCATATTACATTGAGGCGTGTGACACCCCATTGCTCATACATGTGCAACAAAATAGCATTGTAATGATATAATGGAATGCACATCCTACATACATGGTATCTATATAATTATATGCTACATAAATATATGAATAACTGTATAAGAAACATTTTTCTGGTAGTTTATTTTAAAACTAATATTTCAAGCATTCATTTCTAATGGTCATCGTCACTCTGACAATGAGCATTAGAAATGAATTGGTTAAATTATTGGTTTTAAAATAAACTGCAACGGAAATCTAGTAAAACTAAAGCAGAAAAATGTTTCTTATACAGTTATTCATAATCAAACTTTTAGCATCAATGTTTATAAATACATAGATATAAATGTTAGCCGGCCACACACAGCAGCTATGTTAGCAGAATACATCGAAAGAGTTACAAAAATTGAATCCCCATTTCTCTGTAATACTTTTTGGGGAACTCTCTTTTCTATCCTCTCAGAGTAGGTCGCCATGCCTATTAGCACAAGCTTCGTGTTTCAATTTGTGTTTGATTATTTCGACGAGAAGTTCAACTGAGTGATGTGCTAATGTGTAGGGACTGAAGATCAGTCTACAGTTTATAAATTCAGTTTATAAATGTCTGTCATAATATGAATTTCTTATGTAATAATAATATAATTTACTGTTATTTGTTCTTCTTGTTATAGCAACAAGCTGTGCAACATCACTGGATTCATAAAAAGAGACAGGATGGACGGTGCAAATCTTGTTTGAAAACATTCCCACAGCGTAACTTTCCATTTCAATCAACCAAGGTCAGTCAATACCTGGCAAGTGTTTGCCAATAACCGGATTTTATAGTTCAATAGCTGGTCTTTGTTGGTTTTATAGTCCAATAGCTGGTCTTCGTGGGTTTTATAGTCCAATAGCTGGTATTTGTGGGTTTTATAGTCCAATAGCTGGTCTCCGTGTGTTTTTTAGTCAAATAGCTGATCTTCGTGGATTTTATAGTCCAATAGCTGGTCTCCGTGTGTTTTTTAGTCAAATAGCTGATCTTCGTGGGTTTGGTAGTACAATAGCTGGTCTTCGTGGATTTTACAGCCCAGTAACTGGCAGCCCAGTAACTGGCAGCCCAGTAACTGGCAGCCCAGTAACTGGCAGCCCAGTAACTGGCAGCCTAGTAACTGGCAGCACAGTAGTCTTACTGTATTTGTTTAGTAGTCTAACTCTGTCGATTTTGTTTGTTTTATTTTTTTCATCAAATTATTAACAAAAGGAAAAAGATAATTATCAATAATTCATGATGAGGCCCAATAGCATTGCTAATCAAGGCGCCAGGCCCAGGACAACAGCCAGCCAGCCAAAAGATAGGAGGTAGAGTCTGAGAGCACCACCTCCTTGACTAGTGCGATAGCTGGTCTCCGTGGGTTTAGTAGTTCAATAGCTGGTCTCCGTGGGTTTATAGGGCAATCAATAATATTGTTAACATGTTGACATGTTGTTTGCACGCAAACTGTTTGCACGCAAACTGTTTGCGTTTTCTCTCCCACTACCACTCACTTAATTATACACCTACTGTGTTGTATTAAGTGTGACAACAGTAATTTGGTCATGTGAAATATTATGTAATGAGCATATAATTGAAGGTTATTATAAATTGTTTAGGGTTTGGGACTTTGTAATCGCATTGAAAGTTCTTGGCAGCACTTGGGGCAACACCTGGCAGTTCTTGGCAGCATTGGGGCAACACCTGGCAGTTCTTGGTAGCATTGGGGCAACACCTGGCAGTTCTTGGCAGCATTGGGGCAACACCTGGCAGTTCTTGGCAGCATTGGGGCAACACCTGGCAGTTCTTGGCAGCATTGGGCACTTTTCTACATAAATCACAATATAGTGTGCCAGTGCAGCAGATACCCGCAGTGTGCATTGCTATGTTCAATAATACTATCCTGTAGCAGCAGTGGAAGCCGGAGTAAATTGGAGACAAGTTGAAGCCGAGTTATAATTTATTTACTGACGGTCTCACCCTTTTAAATATAAAACAATATTTAATAGCCCATATTGCTTATCTATGGGGCTCTCACCACAGCATACTGTCTTCACTTTCTTCACACATAAGAATCAAATCTTCACAACCATTTAAGAATCATATATTTCACTATCAACTAAATCATTGGGCTTCCGTCTTCACATTTAATATTTTGACTTTAAAATCGGCAGTCTTCAGTCTGTACATTTAGTAGGTGAGAGCCCCATCTATTGATATTTTTTAAAATAGTCAAGTGTTTTTAAACTTTTACTGTTATTATCTTTAGTTATATTATTCATGTTGTATTTGTGTTATATTTATATATTGAGCCTTAGCAGACCAAAACGTATTATTCTTAACTTATTGCTTATTTCCATTGCTTTTTGCTGGCTGTAATTATAGGAAGTTGTCGCCGTATGCTGCTCATGGTGTCAGTCAGCATTTCACTGCAAAACTTGCTTCCAGATGGAACAGGTAGACGAGGAATGCAAGCTCGGTGAATTTGCTAATGTTATCATTCCACCATCTTGGATTATAAAAATATCACGCAAGGTCAGTAATTGGCACGGAAAGAACAGTCACGGAAGGAACTGATGCATGCCTCACTCATGTAAATGATGCTACTGAATGAACGAAAAAAAATTTTACATTAAATTTCGTTAGTGAAATTTAGTTTACCCTACTGGAAGAAACTATTCGTTGGAATTAATTTTGGCGAACCCTACAAGTCGCCAAAAATAATGTCCGTTAATACAGACAGTAGTAGTAGGTTGCCAAAAAAAATCAGCTACAAATTTGGATTCATCTTCTCTTTGTGTACTTGGAATTGTCTGCTCTTTACAATTTAAG
>JAOQGN010034184.1:0-13001 GCA_027564295.1 Himantozoum antarcticum
GGCCAGTTGCGACAATTAGGCCAGTTGCGACAATTTGGCGAGTTGCGACAATTAGGCCAGTTGCGACAATTAGGCTAGTTGCGACAATTAGGCCCATTGCGACAATTAGGCCAGTTGCGACAATTAGGCCAGTTGTGACAATTAGTGTTGTAACAGTCGTATTTGGATGACTTCAGATGACATGGATGCCACGGACTTTCAAACAAACACACTTCAACCACCTGGAGGTTTTATGGTCTACAACAGGCCACCCTCAAGCTCAGACCCTCTTAGTGCGAGCTGTTACAGCCTGAGATCGAGTACCTCAGGTATGTCGTTAGTGCCGGAGGAATGGCCACTGAACTGGAGAAATTCTCAAGCCATCAAAATCTGGCCTCCCCTGCTGCTAGAGTGAAGGGCTTGCAGGCCTTCTTAGACACTGCCAGGTACTATCGACAATACCTTCCTGACTTCGACTTCGCCACCCATGCCAAGCCGCTGAGATTGTTAGCCAGCAAGGGGGCCATCCGGAAGTGGGACCAAGATTTCCATGCCTCCTTGAACTGAACTGAACCAGGGCCTCCTGGAAGCCCCGGTGTTGGGTACCCAGATCCCGGGAAGACCTACATTCTGCACAAGTGTCATGGGAGTGGGGGCTGTTCTTTCTCAAGTCCAGGACAGAGTGGAGCAGGTGATAGCCTATTACAGCAAGACACTGACTTAGGCTGAGAGGAACTACTGTGCGACTCAGAAGGAGTTGCTGGAGGTGGTTAAAGCCGTTAAACATTTCCGACCATATCGCTACAGTTAGGTGTTCCTACTGAGGATGGACCAAGCCTTCCTCCTCTGGTTGTGTCTGAAGTGGAAGCCATCCAGCCAGGTGGCTAGAGATTCTATCTGAGTTCAAGTACACACTTGAGCATCGAGTCAGCATCAAACATGGCAATGCCGATGGACTGAGCTGGTGGACTGAGCCGGTGGGTGTGCCAGGACTGCTGCCAGTGTGAGCTGATGGAGCAAACAGAAGGGGGCCATTCAAGCCGAGGTGGATGACAGCCTCTGCTGCCAGCATCCTCCTCAGGCAGCCATTGCCCAGGTTGTGGTAGGAAATGTGAGGCTAAGGAGGCCTCCCCCAAATTTTGAGGAGGACGATGTGCCCCGGCTGCCCTCTGCTGCTGTTGACCTGGTCCGGCACCAGGCGACCAGTTTCCATCCTGTGACCCAGATCTATGCAACCATCCAGAATGGAGAGGAACTAAGCCTCGAACAGCTAGAGACGGGGAGCCAGGAGCTCCAGTGGCTCCACTAGCTGAGGAGCCAGCTGAGGATCCGGGTAGACGGTGTCCTGGAACCTAGGGCCGTTATCTGGGGGAGCGTCCGGTGGTATGCGGTTTACGACGGCTGCCACCGAGGTCTGGTGATGGCAGAGATCCACGCCTTGAATCACTATCTGGCATAGGGGAGTCCCTAGCCCTGCTCCGTCTGATTTAGTTCGGGCCCGATATGGCAGCTGATATCCGTGCCTGGTGGAAAAATAATGTGAGGTGTGTCAGATTGCAAAGAATGGGGGCACTCATTCCTCGGGACACCGCCAACAGCTTTTCACCAGGCGGTGCTGGCAGAAGATGGCGGTCAACCTTGTAGGACCCATGCCAACGACTGCGGAACAAGTGAATCCTGGTCTCTATATGTGCTATTGTAGGGCTCCGATGGCACATGACCATTGAAGCCCGCCTGACTTTGTTTATCACATCAGCTGAACTGACATTTATTATCATTATTTTGTATGTTTTGTTTGTAGCCGGCCACACGTGATGCGCATGGCCAGCCTTTGTACTTTCCTATAAAAGCAGATGCATTTCTATTGTAACCTATCTTTCCACTGATAACTCTTGAATGAGACAGCTGGCTACGAGCACCCAATAAATGCTTGTAGTAGTCATATTTATCATAGCTGTGTGATGTCTTCTAATCCGTTTCAGCTTTTTATCCTCGCTATTGCAGAGTGCCTGGCCGGGAGCCAAGCAAACTACATTTGGCACCCTATAGCCAACCGCACCAATAACGAGAGTTCTGTGGTGTCTCCACTCGACCATTCCTTATCTTGTTCCTGTGTCTGCTGTCCCCATACTCCACGAGGGTAGGGGACAAACATTACAATACTTATTATGTAGCCTAAGTAGTGTAGACTAAGATCAAGCCTATATAGCTAATTTATTTGTGGTACTTTGTGATTATAGCTTCACAGACTCACCTTCTGGACTCGACAGAGCAGTGAAAGGCGAGTTCCATTTCCTGTGGATAAAGGTGAGTATGACTATTTAATAGCGTGAACCAATAAACCTATTCGCGCATAACGTTCCGAATTGCTATTAGAATTTCCAAATATAATTTGTTCAGTTCTACAAGCCTTTTGGTGTAAATGTACCAGCACCCAGAACAGCACATTAATATTAAATAATATATTACGTAACTTGATTGTTTTCAGAACATTCAGAATTTTGTTCAAGTAATTGCCTTGACCGTATAACGGATATTGAGGGACAGGCTTTAGGCGAGCCAAATTGTAAAAAATAACACAATCGTCGGTAATAGCATTATCAACTATCAGTACTTATCCTGTCAGTAATAGAATCAATATAAAATTTGCGTGAGGCCGCGAGTACACTTATTTCATTTATTTCCCATTATTATTTTCTCATAATTTTTGTTCAGATTCTATTTGCGCGGGTGGTTCCGGTAATATGACTTAAAATTTATTACTTTGATATTGGGACTTTCCCAAAAATACATTTTCTCTCAAATCATTTGATGAATATAATATTCAAAATAATAATATTATTTATGTTTATTCTTTGGATTTCCATAAACTAGTTCGTAATCTGGTGTGCGAATAGGTTTATTATTGCCAATGTAATTATGATAAACCGAAAACTGTACCCTTTTGAAAAGGAATAACTCCATTTGTGTATAGTGTTAGATTGAGAATGGGGTTTGGGGTCTGTGGTTTGGGGAATTCGCCTTTTCCTTACTAATGGAAAAAAGATTGGAGCTTGCAGGCTTGCTGACACACATTATATTGATCACTCATGATCTAATAAGACTTAATAGACTTATGGTAAAACGAGGTGTCCTGATTGTGTCTAAAGATTTTAAAATAGAGATTTTCCAACTCAATAGAACAGGGACTATAAAAAGTTATAATTTATATATTATATCACCATCACAATCTATTATACAGATATTCTGTTTGGGGATGATGAGCCACAGATGCACTCCGCTGACGCCGTGACTGCTGCTGCTGCCGCCACCACTACCACTGCTGCTACTAGTCCTGGAACAAACGGGGGAGCGGCAATCGTAGCATTCTACTCCAATAATATCTGCCAGAATGATGCTGGTGTGTGTGGCTCTGAAAGTGACAACATACCACGAGATGATGATGATGGAACCATTACCACAAATGGTGCTAATGGTGCTGATGGATTGAATAATTTGAATGAGAGCAACCCTAACCTGAGTAATAACCATAATTTGAGCATTACCGAAACAAGACCACGTGGTAAGATATAACAGTACCATCTAGACATATTCCATAATATGAAGCGAACAAATAATGGTATGCGAGTTGTCGGTAAAATCCATTTTTGGGGTCAGTGGCACGCCCCTTTAGTGTCTCTTTGAGTCCATTTTGGCACCCGTTGGGGTCCTCCGGGTTCTTTGGATGGAAAATGTCTGCTTTGTTCCCTTTCTGGGCTGATTTAAAGCCTTTATTGTGCGTGCATACAGAAAATGAAAAGACGTGAGAACGGCCCTAAAGAAGTCTGAGACAGGTGGGGAGGTATGAAAGAAGCTCCAAAACGGCTCCAAACCGTAATGAAAGGGACAAAGAGGACCCAAACAGGCGACGTATAAGCGCCAAAGGGTACTCAACGAGGCTCAATACAGGACCCAAAGAGGCGCGGAAGCGGCATTCCACGGGACCAAAAAGGAATTGTACCGAGTTGTCATAGGGGTGTATGTGAGGCTGATGTAATACTGGATGCACATAGATACTTTCATGCAAACATCTTTGGTGCAACTTAGCATTTGGATCACTTGTATTATTTGTTTTTCTTTAGGCTTTTAAAATGAATTTGATTCAGGGTGTATGGAGATGCAAGAGACTCGAGCAAAGTTGCTCTAGGAAGTCTCTACACAGTAACCCCATCAGAATATTCACATTTTTCTGTTAACTTCTGGTATAACATGTGATATTCTGTACCTACTGTATTGTTTGCAGCAACTGGTTCATCCAATACTATGACTCAAAGATCACACTCGCCTACCTCCTCTCTTGACTTTGCACTCGCGACTGAAGAGGAACAACGAGAGCAAAATATAGGTATTTATTTATTACAATTTAAATGTGATTAAAACTATAAATATGCAGTATGCAATATATAATATGCAATATGCAATATGCATTATGCAATATATAATATGCATAGGTAAATAGTACTAGTACCAGAACTGAGGAAAGAGGATTATAGATTATAATTTTTTGTGGCTTTTATATCCTTGCCCGATTTAGTATTTTTGTACTTTTGTAACACTAGCCAGAACGAGGACCATGCAACGGCTTACTCAGTTTTGGTACTAGTACTACCAATAGTGCTAATCTGCACATTGCAGATTATGTAATAAGTCAGCAATGAATATTGGTAGATTAGAACAGTGGTACAGAAGTAGTACTAGCAATGTGCATTGCAGATATACATATACATATATATATATATATATATATATATTGTACTTTTAGTATTGTCGTGAATTGACCCCTGCCACTGTCCCCCACCCTGCATACACCCCTATTTTTATTCAGTACAATACCAGAGATTTGCATATCCAATATATTCTATTATACTTTATCCATGCAGTTAGTTGACACCTATTTTACATATCAATAGACTTGTGAACAATTAGTAATTCTTAGACAATATTATTGCATGATGTGGTGCTTTGTTATGCCCACCCTACTTTTCTCGCTATGACCTAGATCTATGGCCTTGTTTTTATTTAGTATAAATCCCTGCTGGTCAGATTGACCATTGCTCAGTTTTACCAAAAAAGCGTTAGTGCTGCATACATCTATTCTACTATCCCTAGTTCATTCCAAGTGAATTCTCTACAGTATCACACAGGCACAATATTATTGTAGAATAGCTTGTAGTTTTAGGGAGTTGTGTGCTAGCCTTTGCATGTTGTTAAAATAATAATATTGTGCTTGCCAGGCATATTGTTTTGAGTGGCAATCTAATAGCACTAGGAATTAGTCGAGAGGAACCCACTGCACATTGCGTAACATTATAAGTTAGGCAAGGAGGTAATACCTTCTACGGGACAAAATCCTTCAGGTCGTAAAGTGAGACTCAAACCCACATTTTCTCAGTTAACTGGAGTCATTGCTGAAAGACCAGAGTGGCGAGTGCGCTACTAACTTGGCCACTTAGTATATGTCTTGATAGCCACTATATTATGGCCTTTACAATATGTCATGCTATATTTGACTAATGTGATCTCTACTGCACATCCATTTGTAGTAAATACATTTTCAGCACATCTCTATGTAAATACGTTTGCTGGACAGCACACAGATATTTGCACCAGTTTTTTCACCTGTACGCTTTAACTTATCTGTGTGCAATACTGCAAAGTCTGCGCTATAATAGGAGATAGATGGACAAAGGATAGACATTTACAGTAGTCATATTAATTGAGGGTCAAATCTAACTACATGTAAACACATTGAAATTTATGTTAATCAAAATAATTAAAATACTGTAACAAATAATTGCTACCTCAGTAAATTGCTAGTTCAGTGAATTGAATTCAAATTCAAATTGTTGCATCTGCTTTTACAGTTTCATAGAATTGCATTTGTGTATAATGCTACAATGTACGTGTATATAGAACGGCCATAGAACGGCCATGGTAGCTCATTTGTACTAGCAAATCATTCAATGGATGTATAAGAGTGGGTGTGTGGACCCTCTCATAGCGCCTAGCCTATACAATCATTCAATGTATGTATAAGGGTGGGTGTGTGGACCCTCCCTCTCAGAGCGCCTAGCCTATACAATCCTGCTGATTTATATCTTTGTAGCATACAATGCAAGAGTTGGAGAAGAGTCAAATTTGCGCAGAGCTGCTCTCTATTTATTCGGTATCAATCGGCTTGTAACTTCTTCAAGCACCCACGTTACTGATTTTCAAGCACGAGAAAATCACAGATCTCTTGCTGAAGATTCGCGTGGAAAGCGGGCATGTGATATGGCAGCCATATTGTTAGTGGGTGTGGCAATATTTCTTCATGTTTATTGGTCAGAAGACTGGCAAATCACCTCAAACCACGTAGCGGGACATTGATAAACAAATAGACAGTATAGCTATATGCATACAAGTTATATGCTGACAAGTTCTATCGCAAGTTCACAAACCAACACAGTGTGATTTTCTCCGATTTGTAACATGCACATAATTATGATATACAGACTTGTAGTAAAATATTGATATTCGCCTGAAAGCCGTGTCCCCTTTTAGCAGCACAATTCACTACAGATAATAGTAGCCTGTACCTGGCTCTTCAGAGATGGGAGGGACTGGCAAGTGTGAAGAGCAGAGTCTTCTCCCCTCCCATCGCTGTAGAGCCAAGCACAGGCTAAACTATTAGCATTACGCAGTAATAGTAAAATATTTTCCATAATATACTGATATATAAATTGAGAGAAGATAACTTTTCATTGATTGCTTATAAACAAAATTAGACGAGATGGGAGGACAACTGTTGATTTACTGTTATTAATTTGTTCAGTGACACGATTAGAACAACATGTACTGTATATTGTAAAAAGCTGGTATTTCGTCACTTTTGCTCTCAACAAACTTGTATATACAAGCTTTATATTCAATGGTCACGTATAGTAGCCAGCAACATCAATAGTTTACGTTTTCACATTTCCAAAACACCACTTTTTATTGGATCTGGCTTATGTTCATTTTTTTATGTAGCCAGCTTTTACTAATTGTCACCCCATTAACACTGGGGGGACACTGGGCAGTACTTTCTATATTTACTTCTACCTTTTCTCTATTTTCCAGGTCATTTTATCAATATTTTTTTCTTCTATTTTATCCATTTTCTGTTTTACTATTTTCTACTTTCCATTATTATTATTATATTTTATTATTGTTATATTTTATTATTATTATTACTATTGCTATTACTATTGCTTTTACCATTTTTTTTCTATTGCTATTATTATTATTATTATTATTGTTATTATTATTATTGATAGTATTTAATGATCCCTATTGTATTATTATTAGTTTACCATTCCAGTGTTTTGGTTATCTTATACTAGTTTCCCAATTAACGATATACCACTGATAATTTCATATTTACTAGTATAATAATTACTATAATTGGCATAAGAATAACATTATATGCATTTTGTATTGTTACATCCTATGCATCTATTCATATATTACTTAAACATGAACCTACTTTTGTATTATTGTGTATTAATTATACTTTGGTACTTATAATTATAATATTGTTGATAATAAAAAAAATAGTATTATGTAATGTGAAAGGGTAGCATAATGCCATAATTATATGAAAATATAAATACTACAAGTATATAATTATGTACTTCAGATGCCTATCAATAGGCATTCCTACCTAATATCAGACGGTGCTTACAACAGAAATATGTTGACATCTACTAGGAACTGTAGCCTATAATGTGCCACAGAGGCTGAGTATAACTAAGTAGAGAGGAGACTGGTGTGTGTAATAAGTACGTCAGTTACTTATACGGCTCTGGTCTACACTACATACGGAGCAACTGTATTGGAGAATCAGACTACTACTCACCACTTGACCACTGCTAACCGACTGCTAAGCTACTGCCACTGCTAAGCCACACTACTCGCCCTCTCACGCCATTACCTCTCACACCATTACCTCTCACTCCATTACCTCTCACACCATTACCTCTCACTCCATTACCTCTCACACCATTACCTCTCACACCATTGAAAGCCACTCATTGGTTGTACTGCTGAATTTGACTAGGTTGTATACAAGCAAACAACAAACATTGAATAACTATCACCATTCTATATTATCTGCATGATAGCTGAAAGCTTTGAATATCCTGTGCTGAAATGTGAGACATCATTTACCAAATAATATTTATAGGGGGCTATTGTGCAGGCAGTTTACTTGCAAAGGCCGTAGGTAACATCAACAAATTAATGGCTTTAGCTGGAAGGAAAAGACTAAATCACACCATTGAGAGTGAGGGTAAGCTAGGATGTCTGGCCAGAGCAATTGGTGAGAAACTTGAGCCCGCAAATTATTAATTGGATTTGTGGATAGTGGATTTGTGGATAGTGGATTTGTGGATAGTGGATTTTCCCCAACTAGCTCATCTATTGGATTATCAAATAAAACAATACAAAATAAATTGCTGATAGGCAACTAGAGCTTTCTACTGAATATTAAGCTAAATAACCACAGCAAAGAGATCTTGTGGTTGTGGAGGATCTCCACCCTCCCCCTCAGCTGTACTATATTACAAACATTGACCCACAGCCCTAAATATTGCCATCATTTTAATCAGTGGTGGCAAAGTGCGGCCTTTTCTTATCCATGAGAAAATAATGTTATATGGAGATTTTCCAGTCCTCCAGATGAATTTGATCACTGCAAAGGCTGAGAACTTATTATGCAACAATTATAAAATGCATAGTATTTAATGGAAATTTTGGAAAATACCTAGAGGTGAAAACAGTTAATTTCTCGTATGCCGTACAGTTATATTTAGAACAAGGCGTATAGGTCCCATTTAACTGACGCCCATCTGTCCGACACTCCGCATACCCTGTTATGTGCTTATAATTTTGCAGCTTAGCTTTGGTTTTATTATTGCGGTTGGATTTTTAGTATTGGAAGCAACAAGCAATAGCACATTATGAGGAGAAGACAATTTCTCCGCCAATGCTTTGGTTCTGGATCACTGGATATTTCTAAAACATGGAATGGTGCACCTGCTTCCACAAGTCCATAACCATATCATTCTCCTCATTTAGCCAAGATAATGTGGTGATATCATGAATGATATAATTACAGTGTCAAGCCTGCAAAAGGAATGAGCTGTGATCAAAGAATTATTTCTTATATTGTTTCATGGATATTAGTATTTTATCAACATTTCAAATATAGCGAAATTATCAGATGAAAGTAAAAGGTTTACCACTTTTGAAATACTCTTCAACCACTACTTCATACCACTTTCAAACATAGCGAAAGTAGTTTGAATAGTTAATGAAGGTTTTGCTTTGTTGAGTTGATCCGAGAGTTGACAAAATATCTTCCGAAATTTCCACGTAGTGAAACATTTCACTGATATTTCAAGCTATTTTCTTCATACATGTATTTGAAATCTTTTAAACAAAACTCGCTATACTTAATGTTTCATGAACGTACATTCATACCTTTAAAATTTGAAGTTTTGAACAAGGTTTTTCCAAAAATGTGCAATCCTGCATGTAGCTGTCATAATTTAGTGCATTCATTGCGTCTAGACTAGCACACAGATACACCATACACACCCAGTACCTGGCTATGCGATGCGGCCTTGCCCGCAATCACGATTTTTACTTCGGTCAAAATGTTTCACACCCGTGATTTAAATATAATGTATTGTATTCTATTACTGGGCTGAATGGACCTCGCCAAGAAGGCTAGGTCGGCCGAGGCTTGCCTGGCCGAAGGTCGGCATAGCACTTCCATTTTCTTATATAAGTAACCCTTTTTGATTGACTAGTCATTCTTGTAGTGGAACTCGTACAGGCATCTTCTGTACCAAGCCGACCAAATTCGACTAGCTTTTATACAGTCGTTTATCCTTGTCGGAAAATTGGAAAACTCCTTTATGGCGGTATAGACTATACATTATTTGAACTATCTTGTATTTGACCGTATCCATGTATCCATTCACATGTCGGTTATGTACTACTCAGCTGACCTGTCTTAAGTGGGTCAGCTGAGTTACTAAACTCAGCTGGGTTAATAAGCTCAGCTGAGTTACTAAATACTCAGAAGTCTTCTTCTAAATAGTCGGAAGGTCTTTAGACCTTCTGACTGTACATGGCTTTATAAGTGGTAGAACTGTAGGGGAAGAGTGGGTCTAGTGGTAGAACTGTAGGGGAAGAGTGGGTCTAGTGGTAGAACTGTAGGGGAAGAGTGGGTCTAGTGGCAGAACTGTAGGGGAAGAGTGGGTCTAGTGCGACCGTTGTTTTTGAGTGAACACAATTCCACTATTTATTCATATATTGGAGTTGTTCCATTTTATTATGGATCTTATGATTAAGCCCTTTGTTCAGTCAAACTCATGATAGGCTGCATCAACGACTTGCAAGTTATAAGCATTTTAAAATCTGTCTCAACTCACCCCATCGCCGAAATGTGTGGTATCAGTGAGACAGCATTGGAGCTAGTGTGAGACGCTGTTGCTTACATATAAGAGAGCTATGAGACAGCTAATGCAGCAAATTAATGTTACGTCACTTAGTGAGTGAATGTTGAGACAATCAAAACGTCAATGGAATAATTAACTATTTGGTTGATGCACATTTCCCCCCTGTAGTTAATTCCTAGGAACAGTTTTAGTAAGCTTCAGTAATTATCAGCAATTATCAACATTTCTCAACGTATTTACCAACTTTTACTTAGAATTTGCCAAAAATTCTTCATAGTTATTTGTTATGCAATAATTATTAGGAATTACTAGCAAAATAATTATTCATACTTACTAGGAATTACTGTTAATTATTAGCAAGTTGCTATAAATTATTTTTTCCTCAAAATTAACAGTAATTCCATCTTTTTAGCGCAATTTCACACCACTTATCAGAACTTCTTAATAGTTGCTAAAACAATTTACTTTAACCCTTTCAGTCCCAGGCCAATTTTCAAATTTGATATGACTCGCATGATTTCAATATTCTGAGAGAACTAAGACAGCTAGAGCCTTGAAGTATGTATGAAAAGTGATCAGAACATAATTCTGTATCAGATGAAACTAGTTATGGGTCGGGTGGGGGTGGTGGGTTGGGGGGTAAGCCAGGTCATTAAAAAAATGGGACACATTTTAGATTTATAGCCACTGAATTTAAAGTTTGGCACTTAAAGATCTGAAACCATGCTCATTAGAATCCTCTCAGAAAACTGAGTCTAGTAAACTTGGTTCTGGTTGTCTATCATGCACCCTAGCTCAGTAGATGACAGCAATAACTTTAATTAATTAATTAATTTATTTATTTATTATGCTAGTTTAGATGCTAATTATTAATTACTAAATTGCGTTCGAACCAAGAGAGCTAGATACTTTAAACTTTCACCAATGGATTCTATGGAAGATTATAAATGTAAAATATGTATTCACAACCTACCTCCAGCCTCTGAGTGTGACTGGCAATAACAAATACATGTGCCCCAGTCACTGGCTGAAAATGCGTTTTATAAATAAAAAATATAAAACGGAAATTATGTGATTTTTAAATTTGAACAGATAAAATAGCTAAGTTCATTTATATTGTTATATTTTCGTGTGGCTAAATTCATCCCCTATCCATTGCAAAAATAATTATGTTTTTATCTCTTTCATATTCAAGATATCATGATTTTTATACAGGCAGCGTGCACGAAATCCAAATCCGGAAATATGAATATAAAAAAACTTTGCCAAGCCAAAGATTTGATCTCTAAACCCATTATTTGTATTTGTTGTATTATATGAAAATGAAGCCCTACATGTCGGCTTTACAATGAAACTTAGAATGGCTGTGTAAACAATTATCACTGAAGTTATGAACGTTTTAAGAGGGGGCCGCTAGTTCGACGTACATATACGTCGTAGGGACTGAATGGGTTTTAAAGCGATAATAATAATAATTGGATATTTATACTATTATTATTAAACGGTTATTAATATTATGGTATATATACATAATTTAAAGCTATCAAATAATTGAATTGAACATGGATGTGCAAAATATATTAAATATCAGAAACTCTGCTGAATGATTTTCAAATTCATCAACTAATTTTAAAGCATTTTGAAGAAAAGTAACAATAATTAACGAGAAAAGGCATAATTATGTTAACCTAGTGGTAAAAATTAATGTATTTTGTAATATTGCATTTGCTAAATTTATTATAAGATGTTCACATTTTTTTCCTGTACCACTAATTCACTTGATTTCAATACAAATTATTATTGCAGCTTTTTAAATTGAAAATTGAATTATTCAAACCGCAATATCAAATTTACACCATATACAATTTTACACATTACATGTTAAAATGTTATGTTATGTTACATTCAATTCCTTTCAAACAAAAACTGCAGGTGAATACTTTACATTTGATACTTCTATGATACATTATTATTACTTGGCTGATGATAGGTTGTCTTAATGGATAGTTAACACCTTAATTAGATGAAAATTGCATATCCGACATTACACTTACCACATATATATAACCAACATTACATCAACAACCACCAGTGGACGGTACCAAAATTTCAACATGTAAATTTTCTTTTGGGAAAATAATACATCATGACGTCTCAAGCTAAAGTCGAACTTCCCCTTTCAAATCGAAATAATACATCACCGAATAGGTAAAAAAATACAAGACTCGTATACAGGAGGTGATAACCGACGTTACACTTCCCAAGAACAGGAAGATGTAAGCTTCCGATTTTTACTCAACTTTTTGCTTTTATGAGTTCGATGGAGGTACATTATTTGGTTATTTAGATAGTTAATGACTCAATGATTTAAATTAAGGATAGATTTTCATTTCTCGAAGCTGCCACTAGCTTGGAGAGCCATGTCTTACTTGCACATGCAAATTAATTGGACTGGTATCGTCGGATATGATTGATGGCAACACTACTAAAATG
>JAOQGN010034295.1:0-13001 GCA_027564295.1 Himantozoum antarcticum
TCTCCTGTCACATAACTCGTACAATATTATCATACATTATATATTGTCATCTTCTGCTATTGCTGTGATTCTACTCCCAAGGAGCAATAAACACAATTCTATCCGTGTTGGCCCCGCCAATACATTCTTGTTCTCTGTGTGCTATCTTGTCCACAATAACAACAAGTACAAGTAGTAACTGGAATTGGAAGTGATTACATCCTACACTTCAGTATTATGCCTCTCAAATGAAACTTGATGTAAAATTACAGATATTTTTCAGGTAAGATATTAAGCTCAATTCTCACTCTCAGATGCTCTCTCCTTGCTTCTCAGTAGAAACAAAATGCAAAAAATTCCGAGACGAGGTGCCCAGCCTGGGAACCCCGCAGCCCAACCCACCCTTTACCTTAGACAAAAGAGCACACTCAAAAAAAATCCTAGTGACGCCCATGCACTTCCTATGCACAACTACTCACTCCAGAGCTAACAAAAGTGCTAGAAATTAGCGCTGAGGATTCGATTGGTCTAACCTTGAGATTCTATCTCAGCATCCCTGTTGATCTTAAAAACTATGATGACACCAGGTTTGCATGCGTCTGTGTTCCCCAAACTAATGGCGTAGCAGATTGGGGCAATCCATTGTCATGTGAAGCTTGTCCGAGCATGACTGGCATACCATTCTTGGACAATTCACTGGGGAATGCTCAGGTTATCTTCCCCCAAATCCTTCACTTAGTGGAACTTCCTCCACTCGCTCTTCCACTAGACTCAACTTTTATCTTGTTTTTATATATAATTAAATACCATGTACATTGTATATATTAAAACATATATATATATCACACTTCTATTCCCTATTAGCCATTCCATTTACCAATGTATTGCGTATAAATTTTGAAATGTAAGTAAACTTCCTCGTCAACAGTCCAACATAAATACTTCTAATACCATAATATATTTCCATTCTGTGCATGCGCTTAGATAATAGTAGTCTTCCTCATCATGTTCTCTAAGCCTTGTCACCTTTTGCTGCTGCTCCTACTGTTAACTACTCTCTATTCAGCTGTTCATTCATGTGAGATCACATGCGAACACCTGGAGTTGGTGCCTTCAGAGTTCAGTTATAACCAGCAGGATGTACCTATTATTGCCTTATCTTGTCTTGTGAAGTCTGAATGTCATCTTGACTTTAACACGTTTGTGGCAAGCCATACATATTTGGTAAACGAAATGGAATCGGCATCTTCCTATATGAGTATAGATATCTACTTCACATGCCTAGACCCAGGAAATCCTTTTGGTAAGTCTGAATAATAGATACTTTATTTATTACTTACATTTTACTTATATATTATATGCATTTTATACAAAATTATTTCAGAATTATCAGATGCCATCTTTAGTTTTTGAATAAGACAAACGTGAGAGGAAGTTTTAAATTTTGGAGTTGGTGCCTTCGGTGTTCAATTATACCCGGCGATATGTGGCTATTATCTCAGTATCTTGTCTTGTGACAATCGAATGTCATTTTGACCTTGACCAATTTTAATGCAAACCTTACATACTTGACAAACAGAAAGAGATCTGGATCTTCCTATATGAGTGTAGATATACACTTCATATGCCTAGACGTAGGAAAACCTTTTGGTAACTCATTTAGATAATGGTATTTATGTTATGTATTGATATACAAAATTATTTTAGAATTTTCAGTTACGTTCTATAGTTTTCAAATGTTAGATATCCTGTGAGGAAGTTTTGGATATGCAGTCTAACCTGTCTTAGCGATCACTCTATTAGAAGCCCACCTTTAAATGACCTACTTTGGTTCCCCCAACTGCTTTTAAAGGATAAGACACCTGTATTAACAGACCAACCCACTAACACGGCTAGAGACAACTGCATCTGGATAGGATTTACCCTTTAGGAATAAGTTGTTTTTTTTGTGTTGCTGCTGTGCTTTTGCTCCCTATTTTTTAACGGGCCTCTTAAGCTTTTAAAGTTTGTATGAGCAGCAGAATCTAGGTGTGAAATAAAGAGCTCACCTTCACAACAGGATGGACCGACTGAGATTAGAACCTAAGACCTTGTGGGCTATGAGCAAGAATTTAGCCACTGAGCCACGCTGTCACCCTTGAGTGTGACAAGGGTGACAGGGTGGATAATAAGTGTCATAAGTGTCATACGTGGCATAAGCATCATAAGTGTCACATACATCTATCAGATACGTTGAGTATTTCTCAAGAATAGCTTAAGTACCTGAAGTGCACTTGAAGTGCACTTGAGTAATTCTCTACAATTTTTCAGGAGAAGTTAAGTATTACTCAAGGGAAAGTTGAGTACTTAGGTAAAAGTCAAGGAACAATTGAGTAAAACTCAAGTACTCAAGTATTTTTCAGGTAAAACGCAGGTACAAATGTTTAGTACTTTTAAAGAAGTTTTTCAAGTGTCCCTCAATGTGCACTTCAGGTACCCTACTTTCTTTTGATAATTTCTTATTTACCTGAATTATTCTGAATTTTTGGCTGATTTTTACCTGAATATTACTTGAATATTTCCTAAGTTTCGTGTAATTCAGTTAAATATCGTGTACACGAAAAAATAGCAGGAGAAAGTAGAGTACCTGAAAATTTCAACTGGATTCTACTTTCTTTTCATAATTTTCTATTTACCTGAATTTTACCTGAATATTAGCAGAATTTTTTGAAATTTAGGCAATATTCAGGAAAAAATTAATGTAAAATTATGGTAAATAAGAAATAATCAAGAGAAAATACTTAGAGTACCTGAAGTTTTTCAAGTATGGTGTACTTCAAGTGCGCTTCAGGTACTCTAGTTGCGCTTGGTTATTTCTTATATTTACATGAGTTTTTTAGGAATTCCACGAAATTCTGAAAATATTTTGAGATGAAATTATCAACAGAAAGTAGAGTTCCTGAAGTCAACTTCAGGTACACATGAAAAACTCTGAAATTGAAAATCTGCACTTTTGTTTTGCCAGAAAAATACCTGAGTACTTGAATTTCACTGAATTTTTCTTAGAATGTTACCTGTCTTCTCAACTTTTACTTGAAACTTATTGGAAATTATCTTGAAAAAACTCAGGAGAATTACTCAAGTGCACTTCAAGTGCACTTCAGGCATTTAAGTTATTCTTGAGAAATACTCAAGATACATGATAGACGGATGTGACACTTGCACCATAATAGTAATTAATAATAATAGTATAAATAATAATAGTAATAACTAATAATCTAGTTATAATAATGTTTACACCCAAACAACTAAGGTATACATAAATAACATATACATGGTACTATCTACTACAGAGTACCATGGTACGTGGTACGCCAGATTCACTCTATCTGACCGCTTGCTGGAGGTGAAATAAGTTCCTGCTTTGGAATCAAATTTGGGTCAAGGTTATTGTTATTATTTCTAGCTGCAGCATTTTCTGGTGAGCACGAAGAAGAACTGTTTGTTTCCTCGGCAGTGCCATCTTCATGAGTTTTAATGTGTTTGCTAAGATGGTCATTCCTCATGAACTTTTTGTTGCACTTTGGGCAAGCAAACTTCTTTTCACTCGCGTGAGTGCGTAGGTGTCTTTGTAGCTCGTCACTTCTTGTAAATCTTTTACCACAAAATAACCAATTACAAACAAATGGTCGCTCTCCAGTGTGCCACCTTAAATGGGCCTTTAGATGGGATGTTTTGTTGTACACTTTGCCACAACCAGCAATGTGGCAACTATGGGGTCCCTTTGCCTTAAGGTGGGCTGCTGTTGGGCCGAGCTTGTCTATCTCCAGACAGTTGGGACAGGTACATACAGACCTTCCGGTGTACCTACGACTTCGGGTGGGAGGGGTAGCACCAGGATTAGATGAGGTGGACTTTGTTGTAGGAGTATATTTATATGTGGTTGAGGAAGCTGCAGCGGATGTTGTGTTGGCTTTGAAGGAGTCCATAACTGATGAAGAGTAGCTAGATTGCGACACTAGTGATGGTGAGGATGTTGATGACCTTTGACCAGATATTAGTCCAGCTGTCAGCTGTGCATAGTCCATATCAGCTGCTGCGCTGTAGTGAGAATACGCTGACATAGGGGGCGGGGGAGATGCCATCTCGGTTAGCCACGACCCTGTAGTGTTGGATGTAGTATGCATATCCCACCAGTTATTTGTCGGATCTGTTGTCTTCAGTCCTCCAGTGTAGGGCCAGTTTTCATAACTCGGTCTAGGGTATATTGTATCAGCGGCAGCAGTACTGTGTAGCTTGGCCAGGAATGTGCTGCTGTCAGCTACTGGTGGGTAAAAGTACTCTGGCGCAGTGGTGAGTGCGGCAGCATTTGCTAGTAGCTCTTTGCTTGGACTAATTGGTCGTCTCCAAGGTAGAAATCCTCTCTCTACTGAATTCTCGGGCATTGCAGTTGGAGATCCTAGCTTTTCAGCTGCTATTTGAGACACAAGCATATTCTTTCTGTAAATATATAGAATAAATAAAACAACTGGCCACACTAAATTGTTTTATGGTGTATAGGTCCAAGAGGGCCGAAGTATATAGTTTATAATTTTAACCAGGACCATTAAGCCTTGTCAAGCCTATAAACTCCAAAAATTGATCAATAGTGGTCAAAACAGCATGCATGTACATATATATATATACCAGTACTACTAAATTTTACGCCTCTATATAGCTAGACATTCTGTTTTTTAGGAATACATTGTTTAAACCCACCCGGAAACCCATCTGGAAACCCATCTTTATTGATATCCATCATATTCCATCATTATATCCATTACATCATATGGTAATCCATCATATTGATAGAAATATTTTGGCATGCAAAATTACACTGAATAGCGATAGAGAGGGAGATATGTAATGGTAAACACATGACAATCAAAGATGGCAAAGCATGGTATGGCATTGCAAAGACAAGGTAATCAATTGCTTCAACAATATAATCAAAAACTTCACCTCCTGCATTACAAAAACAATACCCTACTAAAATATTTGTCACGTGATTAAAAATAATGTTATTTCTTATTGAAATTAAAATAGCAGTGAAATCAAAAATAACATTTGACAAGAAACAGTGAGTAATATAAATGTATATACATTATATACATTATACACACTGATCAGATTAATTAAATCTAAAGAAATATGCTATTGCAATCTACATACAGCAGCCACACGTCCATGCTCAAAGTAAAATAACAAGTTTGAGTTTACCCTTGAATATTGGCAGAATTCTTTGTTGAGTTTGTTGTAATGAGTAGATAGAGTACAAGCTTGCATGGCCTCTTGTTGTCTATAGTTAAATAATAGCTTTAGTGGCCTCGTACTCTGTATTTAAGTGATACCTAGACGTCCTATCTAAAAGAGGCGGAGCTAAATGCTCCGCTCGATCTTCTAAGCCTTTTGAAATATGGATTCACAATTTAACTTATATTTCAATTTTTCTGGTATCAAAATTGAACTGCTTTAGAAAAGTACTAATCCAGTTACATTATTTATGTTAAAGCTGACAGGTGAAAGTTGTTTGTAATCTGTACTATTTAATTCATATTAATAGTTAAACTCCATTGTAAAGTGTTATATACAATATTTAAAACCTTACAAGGGCACCTGCGTAGGATGTCAGTATGGATGGTTATATATAATATTTGAAGCCGGTCCAGGCACCTGCATCGTATAATGTGTTTGAGTAACCGATATAGGATCAATATAATGCAACTCAATTATTGCAATTTTCCCTCCACAATCTTGCCATATAATAATAAATAGGTATAATAATATAATAATAATTTTAAAACTTGTGTACTGAGCTATGCTAGGAAGGAATATTCATATAATTGCATTTTATGATAATTACTAATTATAATACTACCATATATGGGGCAAAAATCTTAGCCAGATTTTAATATAATATTATGATAGATTTAAAAAATTTCTACTACTATTAGGAAACATTATATCTTACAAAAACCTTTCACTTGCCAGCTTTAAAATAAATAATATAATTTGATTAGCACTTTTCCGAACCAGATGCTCAAAAAACCTGGATAAATTCCTAAATTTTGTTAATGTGGTGTAATTCATTTCAACTTCTGTAACTTAGAAATTGTTTATGAATGTTTCATGCATAAATAGAACTGACTCATCTCTCCTACTTTTCTACTATATTTATAGTAATTTAATTTGTTCTGCAGAAGATGTCAATGGGATACATTGCCCACTATTCATGAACAAAATGCAATGCAATTGATTTTTGTAGTGTTTATATACATGTAGCGTTATTTTGCCATATTCACGGACATTACCGCATAGATAATATTATCAGTGCCATTTGTGACATCAACCATGGCACACCATACAAATGGTGTGCCACTTAGGAATGGTCAAAGTAAAATGCACATTATTGAATGATTCTAGGTTCTTCACTATATAACTAGATAACCAAGGAATGATGTAGTTATAAAGATGTAGATTATTGTTATAAAATTGCTAACCTGATCACACTGGAGTTTTTACACAACGTATCTGGAGTTGTCTTCTCACTACTCACCATGAAAATTTTGTCTATATGCCAACTAATGGGCAAAGAAAACTAAATTGGATCTCACGCCTAATGCTAGAACTAATAATATTTTGCTAGTCTCGGAAGGTTTCTAATATTCTAAAGGTGTATACTTTATTAACTGTTGAATGCAAGAACGAATGTATCCTCCTTACCATTCGAAGGTATCATTTCTAGCTTGTAATAGTTAATTGGGTTGATACAAAATATTTTAATGCTTTCCAACTAAGCAAACATGTATCAACTCCAATACTTTTTGTTGTAATAATTTATATTTCAAACTAAAGAATTGCAGCACATTGACCGTTTCGAATGGGCAGGCAATGTAATTATAATTATTATAAATGTAAGATAGTACACTGAATAAGGCAGTGCACCCCATCACCACTATACTTTAGGGCTGTATAGCAGTAAATCAGTGTGTTAGACAGCAAACCATCAATTATACAGAGTGTCACTTCACAGTCTGAGACCAGTTTATTAATTGCAGAAGTTATCTAATAATGATGAGTACTTGAAAGCACCCAATGATTCATAAAATTAGCTGCCGCTTTGTGTATTGCGCTTTTGATAATCCAATGTACAGATGACATGGGTACAGAGGATTTGTCCCTTTGCTCCTCTTTCTCTCTTTCTTTATTTCTCCGGCTTTATTTGCTTTATCTTTCTTTCTCCAAAAGATAAGAAAGATATAGCAAATAGGGAGAGGGGGGAGCGAAGGGACAACTCCTCAGTGCCCATGACAGATGATCTCGAATCCACCTCTTGCTCTCACCTAGTGAGTGTTGAGTATCAATGTAAGTCATAGTCTTGCTAGCTGTTCATAGCTTGCTAGCTGTTCAATAAGCTGTTCAATGGTACTCGTATTCTACATGCTTGCTGAATTTTCATTTCACTCTCTGAAAGTTTTCATGAACCAATTTCCTGCTAACAACACCGAATACAATTCCTTGGTACCTAAATGTCCAGTGTTATGCAACCTTACTAATCGGAATCCTGCTAGATATTATTTATGTTTGATTTGTGATTGGATTTATGTCCCCACAACACTGAGATTAGTTCCCGCTGTATTGTCTAAGTTTATTGTCACCATGTTGTATTTAATTGATAATTAATAATGTACATGTAGAAACGAATAATTATAACAATAAAATGTACACAACATAATAAAGATGGAAACTACTAAATCAATATAATGCCACTAATAACTATACATTGTATAATGCATAAAACGCTGAAGTATAACTTACCATATGATTTAGTAGCCATGTTTTGAGTAGAGGCACACTGGAAGCCTCTGACACTCACAGTGTTCATTTGCAAGTACATATATCTAGAATGATCCTGGTGTACATTCACTTGACCATAATATTACTTTTTGTCACTTGCAAGGACTGTATAAAGGCCAAACTGATCTAATGCTGTTCTGGGTTGACATTTGAATGGCATACAATATCATTGTTTGAATCAAGACTGGTGTAGAATTTCTATTTTAGCTGTTCTGTATCCACCACCGTAATTGGTAACATTGTCTAACATTGCCATTTTGTTGAGATTATTTAATCTCACAAAGCATGTCAAATTGACAGGTTGTGGATTATGGCTACTTTGCTTCAGAGTTACACGTTACTTCAATGATCTGCTATAGGAGATCTACAGCTTATACGATATTGTGAACAATTCAACAATTTGAAGATTAAAAATTTCGATGTTCTCTCATTGAGACGACTTTGTTCGCATTTGATCTTACGTATAGAAATTCTGAGGAGAAATAAAGCTGCTGTTGTGAAATTCTACAGTCTACTCTCTTGTAAATATATTATGATAGACACAATGTGTATTCTAAAGGTACACTAACCAACAGTTACTATGAATATCTAGTAACAGATTGGCTTTGCCATCAAATAATTCTTACAGACTTTTCTATTGTCGGTTCTCTGTATCGAGAATAATGTGCCATGCCACTTCTCAAATCAGGCAACTTCTCAAAGAATTACCGGATAATCGAGTACCAGACTCGCAAACGTGCTAATCTTTATATAAGCTATCATTGAGCTAAAATGCATTTGACAACATAGATGTTAACTGCAGATTATTCTATAGAATGCATTTGTTTTTCACTTCTGGTGTATGGAGTAAAATAGTTGCTTTATGATATAAAGATACTTTGAGAGCCTGGTATTTGAAGTACAAATTTTATATTTGGTATTTAACATAAATAATTCATGAGGATTCCTAATATTGCAAAGAAAATATTCTGGCATCGGCCGATTTGAAATCTTGCAGGGGAGATAACTATAAATTTGTGGGCGGGGCTTATCACATAACGCATATTTTATTACGTAATATGATTTTCACAAGATGTATTTTTTGAAATGATGTAATCTCACCTCTGGCACCATGTCTTTGGTTATTGTCCAGAAGTCTGATGGTTTGGATAAATATAGATTTAATTAGATAATCACTGAGAAAAATGAGATGTGTTTATAATATAGCTATGATATCGATATGATAATAAAGGGCTATTTCAAGTTTGGAATGTATAGTTATTCCAAATACAGCCAAACAAAAGATTAGCAATAAATGGTAGAGTAGACAACTCAATACAAAGTCAATAATATATAATTATCATTGTTTCATTCTGTTACACAACGAAACAAATATATTATAATATTAAAATTTTATATATACAGTACCATTATAAAACTTACAGCAACCTTTTGCACCATGCACCACCGCAAAAATTTGCTATAGTACTTGTCAATGATAAAATAAAACTCAATCTGTCATATCAACTAAGTGATGGAAATAATGCCTAAACTTTAGAAGAATTGGCCACTATTATACAAATGCTATGGTATACCATAACATTATTTTCTATAATAGCGGCCAATTCTTCTAAAGTATAAGCTAATCAATAATGTATTATATGCAGGTAGCGCTAATATAATAGCGCTACCTGCATATAATACATTATTGACTAGTTTCTTGGCAGCTAATAAGCTGATCTTATTGGTACATTATGTAAATTTTAATATAATTATGGAAAGAAATTTGTTATATCGTTTTGAAGCATTATTTTTCCTGAAGTGTGTTATTTTATGACCCATGATCTAGATAATGGACAGATGTGACACTTACACAAATTTCTATTGATGTTTCCGTATGGGTTATGGGTTATGGGTTATTGGGCATTTTATGTCTGTCCATCTAATGGAAATGACAAGCTGCAATTTTGATATGACTGCATTTCCCACTTGTAATAACTATCATTTCCATCACTTAAACTTTAAATATGCAGTAGTGGATATGCTTGTGATCAAATATTATGGCTGTTACTTTAATTAATTACATGGCCTCTACCTGAATGGACATAAATTGCAGGTTTTAACAAAGTGTCCGTGATGTAGCCGTTGCCATCTCTTTAGCTGCTTTGGTACACATTGGCTTATTACTATAATCCAACCACTACTATGAAGAGGCAGCAAGGTAGTTTATAACTGCTGCCCTATATTATTATTACACCAATGTACACACTCGGAGAATAGTTATTGTCATGTTATGGAGCTATAATTGTAATAATTTTATAACAAATAATTTGTAAATAGATACATGTATATGTATGTACATGTGCATGTAGGTATATATTTTGTGGTCACTGAATTTATAATGCATCCGTCAGGTTATAATCATGTGCCTCATTTCGTAGTCTCAATTGGAGATTGGACACATGCCTTTCGATTAGACTTGGGACCTCAGTAGCCATAGCCACTCTCAATAGTATATGAATTATGCAGATCCTTACCGGGCTCCGACATGTTTGTAAATTAAAAACCTTTACCCGGTATCCGCACTGAATCTGCCTTTTCAAAAATGCTCATTAGCACAATACAGGACATTAGCGACATTAGCAGTCGACACACTGACAACTTTTTCTTGCGAACAAAATTCTTCAAGTCTCTTCTCTACATTTGGCAATTATTTTCACTAAACAATGCCAACAACCAATTGCGACTATATACGCATACATGTACATCTACACACACAGCATGGCTCCAAATAGCAATTGAAGCATAAAAATGTTGGCAAATAAGCCTGAGATGGAGTGGAATTTCTAACTACGACTAGAATCATGATTATTAAGACATTCTGAGAGAGAATGAGACAGAACTGCATAAAATCGATGGCTTCTTATCACGTCTATATGTAACTTAATGCTGCAGCAATGTTGCATTTGAATTTCAAAATTATTGTAATTGCTACTTCCCAGGGATGTCAATTTTCTTTTATCAACAGATATCTCAGATTTTGCAAGCGGTTTGTCCCCTGCATGTAACAGGCTAAATGTAAACATACATATTTTGTATGTTGCTATACAATTTTGACAAAATGCTTCAAGTGGCACTGCTACATGTAAATTGACATGAGGAGACAAATGAGGTGATGCAATGGGAAGATGTGATGAGAGATAATCATTGTTGTGTGACACATAATGCAGTAATAGCTCACTTTGCTCGATAGAAAGTGAATTTACCAGTTATAATAAATTCACCTGTAACTGTAACCAGTGTAACATAACTGACTAATATCAACTTTCAATTATTCTTAAAATAATAACAAGTTGTGAAGACACTGAACATTGCAAAATGGTGTTAGTGAAATAGAGACAGAGTGGTGAGATCACAATGATTATTTGAGTGATTTAATTATTTATTTTGTTTTTAAAGTTAGTTTTATTTATAAATAATTTATTATATTTATTAATATTTCAAGACTAACATCAAAGTTATCAGGAATCAGGGTAGCAAGTTGTGTTGCCAAGATGGTGCATTATTTTGTTATTATGGTACAGTAATGTTTATAGTGTTTTTATATGCATTTATACTATTATCACCTTCTACGTAACTGTATGTTTATATAATGCTCCTAAACCAGCACTATCACTAGACCATTTCAATATCACCACATATGAAATTGCTATTTCCTATATTATATATTTATCAATTGGCAAAAACAGGTCAGAAGATCATCCAAGCAATATTTGGTAAGGAAAAACTTTCAAAGTCGCTTATATATTTACTTTGTTCTTTCAAATTGATATTAATAACTAATTCGAGTAGAATAGGCCAGAATACTGAAAATCTAATTAAAAATTGTTGTGTAAAGTTCCTATTTTATATTATAATAATATTTATATACTAATTTGCTATATTATTATTATTTATTATTATATTATAGTTTGTTAGATAACAGTAGTAGGCAATATGCAACAATATAATGTCGACTACTCTATAGACTCCTCTTTAATTTTACCTAATAAACTTCTGACCTTACCTAATCTGGAACAGCACATTTAAATACTATTTTCTGATATCCCTAATCTGTATCAGCACAATCTTTGTTTTTCATTCACCTGTAATTATCTATAGCCACCCAATTATTATTTTATTCCCTTGTATCATTTGCCATTTTATTCTCTTTTACATTAATTTGAATTTCAAATCAATCAGCTTATGTAAGTGTAGTCTGTCAGTTTTAGTTTTATTAGTTAGTTCTATTATCTATTATAGTTTTTTCTCACTAATGAAGTCAATAAAGCTGCCTGTATTTGATAGTAACCCTCAATAAAAATCCATAATAATAATGATATTAATAGACACTGCCAAAGTGCCAAATCTTCCAATTTACCAATTTCAGGATTTGAATGAAAACATACCATCCATAAATATAGATAGGCCATTTAGAGGGATTCAGTATGACAGTATTGTTTAGTACATAAAGGCCATTAGTACATTTAGGCCATATTGTATATCTGAAGGACCACTCTTTTATATTCCATATATTATTGCGCTGGCATTAAATAGTTTTGTCAGAAGCAAAATGTTGCTGAGACTTGGATTGTGCTATTGACTTTTCCCACTTTAATCTCTTGGTCACAATTTCTATTCCAATCCAAGTATTGTGGTGGAATTGCCTGCTCCCTGCCCTCCACCCAGGATCTGAGACACTTTTATTCTACTTCGTTGCCTATTGACCGTCTTCATGTTGTTTTTACTATTTTATTGTGATGTGCCGGCTGGTGGCCTCCAGGACTTTAATATAATTGTATGACCATCAGCCAGCTACCTTGTTCTACAGCATACTGTTGTTTTACCCTTTTGACCTCTGATTAGGTCGGACTAGCCGTCCCAACCACGCCCACCAGTTTTACCATATATATATAGGGCTCTATGCCCACGGTAGGCAGAATTCCTTTTGATACTGTTGTAAGGGACAGTTGTCCTTTTTTGATACTGAGTGACCACAATAAACCATTATTACATTGTTACTCATAACCTTGGGCTGTAATGTCTATACTGGCCTGGCCTCCTCCCCCCTCCCCTCAATCTGAGACGAGATTCCCCTTTCCCATTTCTTCTCTAGTACGACCCAGGTC
>JAOQGN010034406.1:0-19860 GCA_027564295.1 Himantozoum antarcticum
TATCGCAAGATGACTTGATGAGTTATTCATATTAATTTGAAAATATCTAATGTTTTACATCTTAGCAATCAGCATGTGCTTACCATAGCCACAAATAACAGGAAGCCATGTTTGAAAGTTTGAATAATTCCGTGGCCTTCTGGTCCACACTACCATCTGCAACCTACCAGTCAGCAGCCAGACAGCAGCCAGTCAGCTGATTTGTACAGTTGCATAGCAACGGCTTCAGTATGTTTAATTGTTACTTTACATCCCAGTTTTATTGCATCTGTAATAAACGAGTGGTCAAATTCATACCCAAACATTAAGTCACAGTATGTGAGATCATAATTATCTTGGCAGAGTAAGGCCAAGCTCAAATGATCATTAGATATGTGTCCTAAATTTTTAGTTATGAGGATGAGCAGTGAGGTATTTAAATTTATAGCCTTATAATTTACAGATTTTGACTCTTCGATGAGGGACGTCAAGATACAAATTTAATTTTGATTCTCATGTGTAAGCCACAACATATTATATTCTCCATCGATATATCAACATTTAATGAAAGATACTTTAAAAAAGGGGCTGATGTAAGACAAACTTCATGCTTAGGATGCTCCCACTCAATTGTAGCTCAAGATTTTATTGCCAAAACCTAATAAGTGGTGAGGGAGTGAGGGATTACAGTTTTCAATTTATCACTGATTTTTGATGAGTGAGTGCTAAATTTACTGTTTGTTGAGCCTCCAAAATATGGCGAGTGAGGAGACACAGATCTAATATTTGATTTAGCTTGGCCTAAGAGTTTGGGAGAGTTGGGGACGGGTAGTCCATTTATTGTATCTAATTACGGCTCCCTTTCATACCTCCAAAAACTAGATTCCACATGTTCCATTTCCTCAACAAGCAAAGTATTCAAAGCCAAACTTGTAGATGCCCAATGAAACTAAGGCCGGAGTCGTCTGAAGTGCCTGGCAAGTAAATACAAGGAGGTCCAGGCCCCAGGGTGGTCTTTAATTAAAAACTCAAGTTACTTCACTTCTGTCAAGTGGAGTAATTGGGTTCTGGTATTATTTTTAGTTATTTGAAAAAGTGCCATGTCTGGGCATTTAGTTCTTCTGCCTCCATTTTTAACACATACGATGAGTACTGCTATAAAATAGCAGGCAATAGATTGTGATTCTCCTGGAGCTCTTGTATGTAACTAGGCTATATTATTTTAATTCTTTTAGATGCCCCGACCAGTCTTACCATGACTCTAACTCCTGGAAACACTACATACAGTGGAGACAAGTTTGGAGTAGCTTGTGCTTCCGTAGGAGGTGACCCAGCCGCAGTCTTCAAATATGGTATGAATACTATTGAGTATAGACAAGCTGTTTTATGATCATAAATTGCATTACTATTTGAAAGTAGACAATTAGTCTTGAAATTTTACACCTCTTACTTTTTACATTCATCCTACTATTCAAATATGATACAAAGAGTTGCAAAAAGCCATTAAATTAAAACAACTTGAAACATTTGTTATGCCATTCGTTGACAATAAGATTGCAGCCTGAGCTAAGCTTCTGACCATTGATTGTAGTATGTGAACATTTTCACTTCTATGCTTTTTTCTTGCTATTCACTCACAATTTGAATTGAAAGATGAGGATTGTGGTGACACATGCATTTGCACGTCAACCGGGAAATGAGTCCCAAAGAAAAGAAGCTGTGCTGTGGGCTGTGTATTGAAGTATGTATGCCTTAAATTCTGCTACATGATAATGATTGTCTTTAGGTAAAGATGATATGGAGTTGGACAGTGCTCCACAGGATTACGTAGTGGATAGACTTGATGATGGTAAAAAGTTCTGGTGTAGAGATACTAGCCATCCTAATTACAAAAAGGGTGACAATGAGTTCACATACCAGGAGAAGACCCTGCAAGTATATTGTAAGTATACGGTGAATGCGAGTGTCTGTAGGATGGTAGGTCTGTAGGATGATAGGTCTGTAGGAAGGTAGCTGTAGGATGGTAGGTCTGTAAGATGGTAGGTCTGTAGGATGGTAGGTCTGTATGATGGTAGGTCTGTAGGATGGTAGGTCTGTATGATGGTAGGTCTGTATGATGGTAGGTCTGTAGGATGGTAGGTCTGTAGGATGGTAGGTCTGTAGGATGGTAGGTCTGTAGGATGGTAGGTCTTAGGATGGTAGGTCTGTAGGATGGTAGGTCTGTAGGATGGTAGGTCATATGGCCACCATACTAGTGCAGTTAATACATAGAGGGTGCTCCTGGTTTCAGTTGAGGAACAGTATCAGAGGTAGAGTCAAGAGTCGGAGAATACAGCAACCTATATTCTAGGCAGATTTAGCTGCTTTAACGTCTTTTTTTTCACAGTTTAATTTCTAATACCGACAAATTTTGACAAAATGGTCAGCTAGCATTTACAGTCGGTGAAGTTAAGGCTACCTAAAACCACCTGTATAAATTCACCATTTGTCAGCTTCAACAAGTATACAGTATTTAGTAATTATGATATCATGGTTAATTAGTTAGTTAACAAGTAAGGCAGTAAACTACATAACATTTGCTGCTGTTGTAGATTTTGTTGGCACGCGAACGGAAATGATGGACAAAACAGTAAACCCTACAATTACAGACACCGTAGACTGCCCAACTGAATACAACCTGCCTAAAGGAGTAAACATCACATATGAATGGACTAAAGATGGAGTTACAGTAGCTGGTGAAGCAAATGAAGAATTGGCAATTTCTTTTGATCAGAAGAATACCAACAAAACAATAAATGAAATTTATGAATGTACAGCAACCACATCTGACGTCTATCTGGCAGGTAAGTGCTCTCGGAAGCAGTCCTGCCACTGTAAGTCAAGTGACAGTTTAAAAATTTCAAAGCAGACAACTTTGTATCAAGTGGTGTCACCGCGATGCCTCACCTCACCATACCTCACCATACCTCGCCTCACCATACCTCACCTCATCAAGCTCCAACACCTCACCATACCTCACCATACCTCACCATACCTCACCATACCTCACCATACCTCACCTCACCATACCTCACCTCACCATACCTCACCTCACCATACCTCACCTCACCAAGCTCCAACTCAACTTCTTTTGTGCTAAACTCTCTATTCTGTGGATAGTCTTGTATCTAAGGAAAGATACAAAATGTGCAGAACTTCCTACAGAGTGATGATAATTATGACATCACAGCACATCTAAATCACAGTTTTAGATGCGAGTCAATCACAGTCACTATTCGGTGTCTAATCACACTTTATGGAAATATAGTATAGATATTTGTACAAAATAACGATATTGCTGCATAGAGGCGATATTGCTGCATAGAGGCGGATGTTTGAGGCCTTGTGATGCCATAAATACATCACACTGTGATGTTATTACGACATTGAGGTTTTATGTGTGATGTCACAAATGCATAAATTATCTCAACCTTTTATACAGTATATTTCCCACAATTGCAGCACAAGGCAATAGCTTTAATTCTCAAAATTGCGGAATAATCCCACCAGAAATCTCTCTATTTCTCGAACTAAATAGCAACCCAAGCTTCCGATTAAGTATATAGATAAGCTATTGTATCAATATCCCATCAAATAAAATGCTTCACTTACTCTATTTGTAGCCGTTACTACCAGCTACAATGTAACCTGGGATGTTAAGACTTCAACGCCTACAACAGCTCCACCAACAACCAAGAAAATGGCTCCAAAACCAACCAATAAAGATGTTGATAAAGAACCAATACAAGATAAAGATGATCCTAACATTGCTCAAGGAAGTGCAACAACGATTATTATCGTTGTAGTAGTGGTTGTCGCAGTTATAATCCTGATCGTGGTGATAGTGATCATAGTAATTAAAAGAAGAAATACCCGTAAGTTAACTAGAATACATGCAACATGCCACAAAACAACATGCCCAAGCAAAAATTAATAAATTTACTTAAATAAGGAAGGTGACACTGCAAAAACCATAGACATAGATTAAACTGAGATGTGAATAGCTGAATACTTCAATCGTAAATTAGTCTATTTTGTTCCAAAATAGTTGAGAACGTATTAAATGTTAATACGTTTCAAAATGTGTTTTTGGAAACGTTTTCAACGAGCATTGGTTTCCACCAGAAACCAATGTTTCAAACCAGAGCCACCAGTCTAATGGCTCTGGTCTCTACTATTTAAAGTGTTACTGAAAGACCTTGACCTTCCCCTTGCCCTTGCTGTGTGGCAACACTTGGTAACAACAACAATGTCATGAACTATCAAATGTCAGACATGGAGAACAAACAATCATTCTCTATCCACCCACATTATTACCTGCTGAATCAAAACCAGATGAATAATGAATGCTTCATTCCTTGGCCATTTGACCACAGCAAATTTACTATGCTATAATGTCTCCCACTAACAGTAAACCCCCACAATTATTTTAATCCGGTATGATGTAAAAGCTCTCTAGGCATGGGACATGGACACACATTTAGTAAACCATTATTGTACAGTAACAAGAGAAGATAATGCTTTAATAGTGCAGTAGACCTTCATTACCTTTCACTAACTGACTACTATAATGGCTATATCTCCGAGCTGTCCCAGCGCCTCACTGTCTCAGTCCTTCACCATCCCAATTTTTCACTGTCTCAACTGACTAAACTTGACAGCCAGTAAGTTGGGACTGGCTGTCAACTGGATGCCACAACCCAAAACCTCGATTGCCCACAAAGCACAAAATAAAACACTCATTTTGTGAACTCGCAGTTTTGAACTGCCGTACCCTGCCCGTGCCCTGCCCGTGCCCTGCCCGTGCCCTGCCCGTGCCCTGCCCGTGCCCTGCCCGTGCCCTGCCCGTGCCCTGCCCGTACCCTGCCCAAATCCTGACAATCCCAACGTAATTTGCCGCCATCATCAGGGGAATTTGCGTTAACATAGCCGGTAGTAGGTACCAACATAATAGTATAGTATGTGAAGTTAAATTTGTCACCATTTGCCTGTATCAGACAGTGTAAAACTTTTCATAACCTGAGAATTCAAACGTTAATAAACCCTTATCGTGTTGTGTAAACAATAAGCATGTTGTAAAATAGAGATAGCGAACTATCATATGTCAACGTGAGTAGTGAATAGTGATACATTTCTTTTATCACCTTACAGAGTCTGCTGAAGTTTCAAAGGAAGCCGGACAAATCCCTCCCAAGAAAGGGTAAGTATCAGATATTTCTATCAACTTGCAGGCTGATTGACAATTCCTTGAATATTCTTAACATATAGCCTGGGTTCTCAAGCCTGAGCACCCAAGCTAGCAAATATGTGGCATCAGTTGATGAGTCAGCAGCAGTGAATGGCATCTGGAAGAGTGAAAGGCTACAATTTTTGCCATATTGCTAAATGTTAAATAATGTGGTCTGCTAATAACCTTCAAAGCTAAAAAATCAATAAGATACAAATATTGGCTATTTTTATGACACTTCAATGGCTGACTTTGTTTCGCCCAGGAGCATCTAGTAGTGAGGTAGCAAGGGTTTCATGTCTTGCTGTCAAAAGTGAAGGGTGCAATGTAGTCAACCCATAGGGGCATGGAGCCAGGTTGTAGGAAATTAGACAGCTGCTGCAAAATACAATCCTATGCTGCTATGTCCATCTGCATTGTTTAATTATGAGAAAACATTATTTTGCCAGAACCTAGGATGGTAGGTAATAATATGCATATTTCATGTTGTACCACACTGGAATGCTGCCAAGGATGAGCAGCCCTTGTCATTAAGGGAAAGTATGCTGACAGGTGCAGCAGTAGATGCAATGCTTTGTTGTTGTCTAAATTGGCTCTGGGTTTGGTTTTGTGACTAATGTATTTGATATTAATATCTGATATCCAGTTGTTATTATTATTGTAGAGATCTAGAACAAGGAAAGGATGATGCTGGTGTTACGGGTGAGAAATTATCTCTTGTCCTTGTTACTTTCTTTAGCAAACAACTAAAAAATATAACTTCCAGTCACTAAACCCACCACCCACCCTGTTCCTGGTCTTTTGCACACACAAAAAAGACATTTATAATATTATTATTCAGTTCTCTGGATTGTCAGTGCATTAAAGTGGGTTTAGGTATAATTAATTTGTAGATCCAGTTCTTAATCAAATAATTTTCATGGCATTGCCTATGAGAATTAAGACATAGTCGATGATAACACATCCGAAAACAGACCTAACAATATCAGACTTGCTCAAGGCATTTACTATGAGTTTAGATCACGATGTGCCATGTGTTGGGAATGTTTTAGGAAATGTGCTCACCTCCAACTGTACAAGCTGCCACCAAGACTAGATAACTTTATATAATACTGATAAACAGAGCTAACAGTGTTTGAGTGTACATTTATGACTCCAGGTTATGCACATTATTACTCATTCCACTGTTATTACAGCATCACAAAATGGTAATATAAATAACAACTAGAGGCCATAAAAATGTCTCTTCACAGCTCTTGTACCACATAACAAAATGGCAGATACTGAGACTCAATGGGCTGGGATTTTGGAAGAGATTCCTTTCTAAACACAAAATAAATATAAGGTTTTGCCATTAATGACTAACAGAGACCACTATGGATACCATGACACCATTGTATTACAGCACCAACACAGACCACAACCACCTATTGGATCAAACCAAATTACATATCTGATGGTTCAGAGTACTACTGTATTGCAATAAATCATTATGGTACCTGCATAAGATATAAAAAAAGAGTTCCAGTCTAATCATTGGCAATAGTCCAGGATTGACCCATTTACTAGTTTTAGTTAAATACTAATTTGTTGTTGGAGAATATTTATGCACATATAATTGGTGATTTGTAGATATTTTAAATATTCACAACTATGCAAACAAAAGTCATTCACTACTGAAGTAGATTCATATTAAATAGTATAGAGTAATAGAGATATTAGCAGTAAATTGAGCTTTGAATCATCTCTGACTATGAGCAATTAACTTTGATGTATTATTGTGCCTTAATCGTCATTGTTAAGGGTCAATTCACAAAATTATCAGCATAATGGAGTGAGAGAAGTCCCTGCTTGGACAGATGTCTTCTATTCTTGCACACAACACAATGTAATTGTGCTGCACAATAAAGTATAATTTAGATATTGACATTTTCTAGGGTGTATTAGCTTGCAATTACAAAACACAAGTTGTGAGTTGCAACACTTGCTATTGATTCAACTTAAATTTTAATAGACTATTATGAAAGCCACACATGCTCAGTTTAACATGAGTTGCAGCTTTTTTATTAAAGTGAAGTTAGCGAACAAAAGCATAGCACTATAGGCTAGGAAAAAAGGAAGTCTCATGGTGGAATACACATGGGATTATCGTTAGCATCAGGTTCATATTTTAATCAATATCAGGCTAAAAGCAATGCCAAACTCGGGTCTGCATTGACCTACATTAAGTTGTACAGTTGTACGGCTGTTAAATCATCTTTTATAGATTAGCCCATTCTGTCATAGCAATACTGAAATCATAGGAACAATATAATATGACATAATAGAGCCGACTAGTGCCGTGACTAGTGCAGGCGACAAAAAACTGATTGATCACTTTCATTTTTGGTGTCAGTGCCTACTAATCAAGTTCTGAGTTGTTTGGCAAGGTTAGTGCAAATCACAACCAGAAATTGTCACCATGGTGACACCTGAATACAACTGTTCCAAATACCACCAAGAGCATTTTGATCTGCGGGACAGATCGGACCTAATAACTACAGTGCCAATGTTCCACAGTACAACCGGCACTTAGCATGAGCTCCTTAGAGGCAGGAGCTCACCAAGTCACGCGACAATTAAAATTATTTGTGAATTTGATCAAGATCTTGTCTCTTAAAGACAAAATAAAAATATATGCGCAAATTGTTTTGAGTTGCCTCCAGATATGATCGTATTCAAATTTGTCATCGCAGAGTGATGTTTGCAGGGAGTAAATGAAGTATACAGCAATTTAATGAAGTATAGTCTAATTCAATCAGATAAATGTGAATGGGGACTAGATTTGCATCGCTGATCTAAAATTTATAGCAAACCATTTCCTCTGGCCATTACCATTGTCATTCTTGTCTTTCCAACAGAACCAATGCTAGAAGAAAGGTATGATGGATTTTGTTAATTTAAGCTTTAGTTTATCAGCCAATCACCATGATTTGGATAGCTAACTTCTAGCTTCAGCTCAATGTAGTGCTTTTGTTGTCTCTGGTTTTGTTTATATGTTTGTGCAAAGCCTAGCTTGAGAACTCAGGCTACACAAAGCCAAAAGGAAAAAATATGGTGGCTAAATTGTCTATTCTGATTGCTTTGAGTTACTGCATTAGCCACATTTGCAGCATAGTTTTGATTGAAATAAATTTTTATTAATTCTTTTTAGACTTTCAACTTCGTGTGACTCATTTCCTTCACAATGTGTGATATTTACTTTTGTACTCACAATCTATATTTTGCTCTATGCAGTGGTTAGAAAATTTGCCCCTCTTTTCTTTTATGTGATCTTACACCCATTTAGTTTGCAAATCTTCTGTCTATACATAAATAATGGTTATTTGTTTGCAATGTTCTTTAGCCATACAACTGACTGAATTTGCACAAAAGCCTTGCTTGATTTCTGATGAGCTAAGAAGCTATTAATGCATTAAAGACTAGTGATTGGCATGTTGAACTTGGGTGATGATTGCAGAACATTGATCTGCCAGCACAAAATTCTATATTAGGAGCTGCCTGCACATCACTGACTAATAATTCAAATTATCTGACTAGTAAAATGATGATCAATAAGTCACAATGACTTATGTCAATACATAGTATAGTGTTTGTACTAATGAGTGCTTGACAGCATGCTGAGCTGTCAGCAATATGATTAGCCAATAGCCATAGTGAGAGAATGTCCAAACTTAACCTGAAATAAGTTTCTCAGAAATTGTGACGCATGACATGTTTGCTGTTGTAACAAAATTACTGTACTGTGAATTCTTGAGTTCGAGTCTAACTCGGCCGGATTAATATAAAGATAGTTGGTAGCCCGGTACCAACTAGTAGTTGGTAGCCCGGTACAATTTAAATTAGAAAGGTTTACAACAAGTTCCGGAAATATTTAATTTATGATTTGAATATCATAACTAGAGAAATTAATTCAAAGTGAGATTATAATCATAAACATTTATTATAATGAGATTTTTGGAGACTTTTTGGAGATGTGTCAAGTCTGAAAGTCTCCTGCCAATCCCGACTGCAGCCCGGATATGTCATGGTAAATCATTAGTGAATATAATTATCACAATTTAAAGACATTCAGCAAAGTATGAATTAATTTGGTTATCAAATGAAATTATGACTAACATTAGAATTGCTTCACACCGATTACTCCAAAAATGTCATGACATTTCCGAACTTTTGTTAATGGCTGCCAGCATATATGACAACTGACACCTGCCTAGTGGTTTAAGGAAACTCACGGCAATCTTATGGAAAACAGTACAATGAGGCACCTGGGATCGAAGATCAGTTTTTCCCCTCCTTACAGCTGCTCTTGAATAAAACCATAGCAATGATAGATGAAGGATAGAAATGCAAGTTATTAGATCGTTTTCCAAACATAGCTTAAATTTCTCACTAAAGCACACGCCTTCTGGGCCCACTAGTTCCACCGACTGTTACACGCCCGACTGGAATCTACAGCTGTGACTCCGTTAGTCATGAGGTGTAGACAGAAGACATACTTGAGTTTTAATAAGCTGGGCCAATTTTGAATACAGAATGTCTCACAATCTCTAGATTCATTGGCAGTTGAAGTGATTCTGTCACCTTGCTCCAAATGCAAATTAATTGCCAGGCACTGTCCTCAGCCATTCAGATTTCTATGAGTATTTCAATTGCATAAAATTACTGCATCACCATGATCTTGTAATTTATATGTCATCTTCACTTCAAGTGGTTTTAAATTCAACATAATTTTATCTAGTCCCATAATTCATCACTAACTGCCCGGGGGCGGCGGGCGTGATAAAATTGTATTTATGTCTGACCCATTTTTATCAGAAAGACATGTACTGTTGCAAAAATGGGACTGGCTTTAGAATGCTGATAAAACGCATATCGATTTGGGTGTATGAATTCCGTTGGGTCAATATGTACATTGGTGTAATTTGTATATAAAATAACTCTTCACCCAATTATAAAGCTCAACAACACTAAGCAAACAAATTGAAAACCTTGCCGCCAAAACAAGTGGCTCACAATGAAGAGCACACACTTACTAGCGGGCTAACCCTTGTATTGTCTTCTCATCACTGAGGTAGTTGGAGTGGTGAGCCGTTTGATTTTATGATCAACCACTAAAGCATACGAGTTTTCACTTGAGTGCTCCTTCTGTCACTGCTCCTCTTCCAGCCATTGGTCTGGGTGACAAAAGGATGAAATCATGTTTTAGGTTAATTTGTTCTTATTATTCGTACATCGTACTTATGTATGCAGTAATGTATAATTCTTATCTTTGCTCTTGTACGTACTGCGCTGCGTAATTAATTCCTAGCCCAGTCTCCGATTATGCATTGATTCACTTAATGCTAATGCGATATCAATCTTTTGTTACAGAGGAAAAGGACAAGCTGCTGATCAGTCAGGAGGACAATAAATGTAAGTCTATAGCGTAATATCTGCATGTTTTAAGGGTGGCAATGTAAGTCTATTAGTCTAATATCTGAATGCATCTGCGGTAACGGAAAATTATTTTCTAATTATTAATATGAATTGTAATGCAAGTCAATACTCTCAAATCATAATGATTAAGGGCGGTGTAACATGCTAAAAAGCTCAGACAGTTAAAAATTACATGCAACAGTTTATATGGAGATAAAGCAAGGATGCTGTAACAATATGAACTTTAGCAAGACGTGTGTCTAGCAAAACCAATTAGATTGGCATTAAACAGTATTGGAAATTGCAATCAATAATAGAAACAGGAACCAGTGCAAATTCTTTGACGGGCATTCACTGTACCAATATGGGGTACCAGACATAATCAATTTCACGTCATTCAAATAAAAAGTATGTGCAACATAGGTAGAAGGTGGAAGGTGGCCATAGGTAACATAGGGTAAAGGTGAAGGTGGCCATAGGTAACATAAGGTAAAGGTGGAAGGTGGCCATAGGTAACATGGGTAAAGGTGGCCATAGGTAACATAAGGTAAAGGTGGAAGGTGGCCATAGGTAACATAGGGTAAAGGTGGAAGGTGGCCATATGTAACATAGGGTAAAGGTGGAAGGTGGCCATAGGTAACATAGGGTAAAGGTGGCTATATCAAAAGTTTCTAAATATACACCAAAATGTTCAGTCTATATATTTTCAGAGTCTATATCATCAAGGCTGTTATTATAGACATTAGACTTGTATTACCATGCTTTGATAAGTACTGATGTAAATTAGCTGCATGGATTGTTATACTTGCATATTTCAACAGTTTATTGGCTTAATCAATGGTGTGAACAGGTTCACTATGCACTTCAATTTGAAAAATTAGCAAAGGCTTTTTGTAGTTAGCTAGAATTTTAAATGATAGCTAATAAATATAACACTTGAAAGACATAGTCACTAGCAAACAGTAGACACCCAAGGGCCTTAGTAGTAAGTACAAAAGCCAGCAACAATCTCTCACAGCTCACTAGGCGAGAGATAACACAAACGTGATTTCAAACTTAAGGAGTGAAAACTAAATGATTCGATAAATTATTGATTTAGATGAATCAATTTTCATAATAATATAATAATAGTTTAGCAATGATACATAGGTTTAGTATGACTAACTATACACAGGAGAATTCTACCAGCATCTGTCTGGCTTTGAACAAAGAAGTATTGGTAGCCTGTGATTTGCTACTCCACCTGACTAAATTATGTTTTCCCATACACCTGCAACAGTGCCCAAGCCCTGCACATACACCTGCAACAGAGCCCAAGCTAAAACTTCTTAATACAGAGTACAGACTGACTAACCAACAATGATAACAACAAAACAAGAGAAACACCAATAACACCATGATTGATATGTGTTTAGTTGTTTACGAACATTGACCCTCATTTTACCTTATATTTCAATCATTTTACCTTATATATCAATATTGTAATCTATTTTTATTCCAACCCTTCGGTGTATGATTGAATAGAATCAGAAAATAGGACCCAAATACCACAATGAAGTATGCCTTTTATCATGGTCTTTTGTTCTACTGGTTTACAAAATAACCTTTAGACACCTCTGGAGAGTTTGGTAGCTACCACTATAAACAGTTGATATGATATGGTAATATTATTAAATTACATTGAAACATGGCCTTCCAAGTTAAGCAAGCGTATGGGAAACGCTGGCTTACGCCATGGAGTGTGATTGATGTAATTTTGAGATTGACACTATTGTCTCCAATGGAAAAAATTGCCATAAAATTGCTCAACATGCCAAGGGTATTGCTAGAATAGGCCTATTAGTATAATGTTTTGAGTTCAAACTTAAAAGATGCCAAATCATTAGATAAAAACATTTTATCATTAAATCTAGTTGGCTGGATACGGTGGCGGAAAGAGACCATATCACCGTTCCATGTGCCAGTTACATTGCGCTTCACCATCTAAATATAGCCTACTGGATCCAATTAACTTTACCTATTGTTGAGAGTTCGCCTTAAGTAATACACACTGCCAACTGCTAATGCCGCCCCTTCAAGAGCCAATATGCCAAAAGAGATGTCACAAACATATAGTGCTATGCATATTATCCATTTTGTCAATATTTTTTTCCATAATATAAGGTATTGTTTGCAGTCATTTGAATGGGCCTACTGCACAACTGACTTGCCTGACTGCATATTTACTATGGCATTAGTGTGGGAACACATTTATATATATGATCATGAAACAAAGAAATATCAACATCAAAGATGCTAACTAGAATCTAAACTGCCACTGCCAATAGAATACAACTCATTGCATGAGAATTTAGAATTATTTTAAAGCCTATTAGTCAGTAAAGCAATTACCAAACTTGTAGATTGTGCTGACATCACCTCGCAGCTTCCGATCAGTTGCTGGAACCTCATGAACTCTCAGAACTACAGGGACTTGCATATATAATATAATATAATGTGGCAGTTTGGTATGGTGCATTGTTCAACCCAGTGATACACCATAAACCTATTAGATACATCAATAATGACATAGTATCCCACTATTACACCAGCGATTACCTCAACAGTAACTGAGTGGGATAATTATTTGCTTGGGTTCCAAACAATGTTGGCAAAACTAGTAATGGGTAATTGGTTGTAATGTGGGTAAGTTAGGGAAAATTGACACCCATGATTGATACAATGAATGCCTTGAAACCGAGGCTACGTAGCGTAGAGGGTATTCTGTGAATAGCTGAATATTAGTTTTATGGAGATGTGCTGCTACATTGTACTCATCTGAGTGTTTCAAGGTAATGCATGCATTACAATTAGGGTCAATCATGCATATGGACATTATTTATTACATTTCCCATGTTGTGATGTAAGTTCATTACAAATGTTAAATATGTAGCTCATAGCCGCAAGCAAATACATATACTAGCAGAATAATTGGCATGACTTAGTTGAAACTCCTTAGCTCAATACATATCTGTGGGCTGGGAGTTCCGGCTAGCAATGGCGAGAGCATTTGTGGCACACGACCTCCAACTTGCACAACTTCAACTTGCTGATCGAAGGGGTGATCGATGATATTGGCTGATATGCTGATCGAAGGGATGCAAAAGTTTCATAATTGTTTTATAGCATAGGACAACAACTCCCAACAACTTCCATTAAAGGACACTTTTGCTGCATAAAACTTCTCATAGTTTCTGCATCCACTGTTACTAGATTATTTTCATCTGTGCCCAAATGTAGAAGCTAAATTGATGCTAATACTAATACCAACATATTATCTTTTATATAAACACATCCATCATAGGGAATTAGTAAAAGCGCTCACTATGGGCATGTGATAGCGCGATGTTGGTTGAGGCCGTGTCTTCTTTACAGATGGCAGCAGTAGATCACTCCACTCAAGAGTACATGCATATATTCAGCATTGACTAGTAGCATAGGCTATATAGGAACTGTCCTACTCACATTTACATTATGGGAAAAAAATCAATGATTGCTTCCAGTAGAAAGACTTGGCTAGCTAGGGCAGTAATGCATATACATTGTACTAAGTCTGTTTGCTAAAGCATTTTTTTCAATAGTCAACCAAGGCCTTTAGGGATTTAATCCAATGTGTTGCTATAAATTGTGAAGAGCGCAAAATATAGCTAGCTAAGCAACTAGTTAAGGTCCATCCATTAATAAAAACTCATAACAACTCTCTACAAAGACGCGTAGCATTTTTTAAATAACCAGTGGTCTAGATAAAAAATGGAAGTGAAAAAGCTGTGTCCTGATAACGTGCAATCGCGTCCCAAACTGAAAACTCGGACCGCAATGATAAAAAGCTAAGCTGGGAAACTACAATACTGCACCTAACACTAACAACATTAAGCGGCATTCACATGAAATGAAGCCGATATATTTATTATAACGCATAATGTAACTATTTATTATAACTGAACTTCAGAAAGTACTTATATTGTCAAATAATATGTATTACCTTCACATCTGCTTAATTCTGTATATCATTATATATATTATTGCCAACATCACCTCACTAATGTTGATTTCAGTAAATACTCTTAAATAGTTTTGTTTTGATAGTATCATAGCCCTACTTTGTTTGGGTATGCATACACACACACACACATGCAACAATTTCATTAGAAAGTTATAAATAGGAGAGAATATCTGCAGGGAGAGAGGGAGAATATCTGCAGGGAGAGAGAGAGAATATCTGCAGGGAGAGAGACTAGAAGCTATCTGCAAAGTGATTGCTTCCCTGGAATCCAAACTGCTCATTAACTGCCATTTCGTGAATGAGTGTTTGAAGGATAGGATTTTGGGTTGAGGCATATACGTTAGTTACCTCCCGTCTGTTGACAAAGTTGTCTCACTCATGGGATCTCCATTTCAAAACAGCAGTCCCAGATTCTCAAGGTCTACCTGCAAGCTCTACCTGCAGCTGTTCTCTAAACTCTACTTTGTGCATCATTAGCAACTCTCCACTGTGCAATTTTCAGATAACATTTTTAGTAGACAAGCTATGCAGACTTTATAATTAGCTTTGACACTATTATTTGTGACTCATAAAGCAATCAAAAGTTGCGTATCATTATTTATTTCAGGGCTTTCCTTTTATCATTGCAAATTATTACAAGTCTATTTTGGCTTTTATGAGTGAAAAGACCATTAGGGGTGTTAAGTTGACTACTCAATGAAAGAGCATTTGATAATGAGAATTACTCTTGGCTGCGTTCATTTGAAAATGTTTATTGTTAATTCATCAACATTCTTGGTTAACCGTTATAAATTTTTATTTTCAAAGAGTACTGGCTAAATTGCCGACTCGAAACATTCCTAGTTTTGCCGCACTCCTGCTGCCGCAATACAGTGCCAAACCCCAAACTCATGCAAAAATTTGTTTAACAGTAAAAATGTCTTTACAACTATCAATATGCAGGTCAGGGAATACCTTGGGCCAACCAATATAGCCAACCAATAATAGCCATAACTAATGAATAAAAAGTGATATATCTATTTGAAATGGCAAAGCCAAGATAGGAATAACACTAATTGTACAAGTACAACTAGGCACTAATAGTTGATGGTCTGGAGTCGGCCTAGCCCTAGCTGTAAGTCTGCCCCTAGATTTAACTCAGTAGCGTTACCCTCTCCCATAGCTTTACTCTGTTTCATAGTGAATAAACTCCCTCTTATGACAAAAAAACATATTGGTTCAATGGAAATAAAAACTTGGCTAAAACTACACAGGGCAGGTTGGCAGGATATCTATATCTTCTATATATTAGGAACAATTCAAATAATGTCACAGGACAAGGTGGCAACCCCCTGTGCCCTCTATATTTATATAGATATATCTATATTACACAATTTAATACAATACAGTGGCCATGTTGACGCTACAACATGATCTTGTTATCCTTAAAGATACTTAAATATATTACAATGTCTTTGCTATCCTTATATAATTCTTCTGTATTGCACTGAACGCAGAAACAATCTAAGGGTGTCAGTTTACAAACGCCTGATGTCGATTTTTGAGAATCTGAAGTGTTAGAAAATTTAACTGCTTTGATGTTAATGCAATTTCAAATGGAATCAAAGAAAACATATAACCTGTAATTGTCATCCTGTAATAGATATCAATTTCCATCTGTTAGCTATTAGTGACTTCAGTGCTTAGCCATAGGGGGGGTGCTCCCGTCCCCCTCTCACTCATCATTATTATTACCATTATTTATTATTCCATTATTAATATATAAACCGAAAGCTCTTTAAAGCGCTCTTCCAAATAAAACCCAAGCAAAAATATTTCTCCTAAATCTATAATGACAGTATATAACACTGTATACAGCTATATTATAGTTGGCTGGTGATAAGGCTGGTTGCAGCAATCAAGTAATATTACAAGTTGTCCTCCCTTCTCCATCTCACTATTTCCCAGTACAGAATGTCACATTGTTTTGTTTCAGCGAAGGATTCATCATTATTTTTTTAGCTAAAAGTCAAACATCGGTAATGCATAGCAGAACTACTATAATATAACTTAGAGTAGCTTGACTAACACCTACCTCATCGCTCTTTAAAGTTTCCACGCCAGCTCAATGAAATAGAGCTTCTTGATTCTTGCCAAATTTACATCTATACTAGCCAGAATCACCTGGCCCACTGATTGTTTCAAAATACTTTCAGTGGGCCAGACAGTTTTTGGTTACTTAAACAGCAATATTAACAAGCTATTTCAAACGCTGCTTTAATTTTTATTTCACAAATATTAATTGATTGAAATTTAGAGCTGTCTACTCTGTGTGTGTATGCTAGATGCTTTCCAAATGGGGATAGCTAAGCAGTGGTTTCCCCTGGTTTTCATTTGTTGTATTCAATCATAGTAAAAATTAGTACATCTCTATTGGGAGTTGCCTACTCATTTTTCAAAATGTGTAGACAACTCCCCATAGATAGACTAAAATGATGATACTACACTATTCCATTGGTTTCAACAAACAATGTGTGATGAGTCTATGGCCTGTGTTTATTTTCTTGATTTTAATTTGATTTAAAATGCTTCAAAATTATATCCATATACATGTATAACAATATTGTCTTTAGTTTAATTAATTAACAAGTTTAAATAGTTGAATCTAACTGCCTGCTCTCTGGAACCTTGCAGCATAATGTGTAATGCATTCTCTGTTATATATTTAACATTTAGGTACCATATATTTAATAATAACATTATATTTATAAAATTATTTATAATTATAAAACATAATAAGAGAAATTATTTAATCATCTGTCTTTTATTTTTTACAGCTGAATGAAGAAAGCATATCTATGCCAAGCTAGACAAACCATGGTGGAACAAAGTCTGCTAAAATCAAACAATAACTGTAACCACTGAACCATCTGGAAGCTGAATAGGTACGCAATAGGGAGAGGGGGAGAGTAGTACCCCTATCCACATGAGTGTACAGCCTGTAACCACCTCTAGTGCAGGCTACTCTTCTTCTAAACCTCAAAAGATATCTCTATAGTCTGGATGGTAGCAATGCAAAGCATCAAGCAATCACAAGCATTTATGAAGACATATATTTTTTAGCTGATCTGAGCTCTGGAACCCTAGCATAGCAATACCTTACCAATGGCAATTGTGACTGGCCAACATGGTTAGTAAACTCAAGTGGTGATTCATTATCATGGTCAAGGCTTTCTCAATCAAATAGTAGGCAGGAAGGCAATTGGCATAATGATTAAAGTGTTACTCTTTGTTGCATCATTATTCTTAAAAAGCCAAAGTATGCTTATTTTCGCTATATATTATTGCTTTTAAATTTCGTCATTCCTTTTTCAGACCTTTATTCAAATGTTATATACTATGCATGTGCATAGTATATAGTTATATACTATGCATGTGTATAGTATATGATCGATATTTAATTGGAGTTGCATTCATTTTATTTACATTTTTTTTATATTTAAATCATTTTCTATGATATATGTGGAAATTTTGAGGAAGTGTAGTTAGAAACTGTACATCAGACGCTTGAACAGGCCACGACAAGTCCAGAGAAGTGCGCCAATTGGTTCCCAGACTAAGGCGGATCCATGAGACAGAGACAATCTGTTAGGATCAAGACCTGTTACCATAGTTCCCAGGGCCAGGCCAAAACTAGCTCAGATAATAGGCGTGGAAAAAGCTTTCTGCCTACTGTATCTAGCTTGATTTTCTCCCAAGAGAAAACTGACAGCTTACAACTACAAATCCCTCCCACGTCCTGCGCCCATGTTGTCATGAAAATGGTTTCTAGAAATGGAAACGCAACGTCTTAAATAGCACAAAATTGGTATGTAGGGTGTGATAAATTCCTAACAGTCATGGTGAGTGGTTCGAAATTTTATCCCAAATACTGTTACTGTAAATAGATATCTTTCGAAGTTGTGCCCTCTTTGCAGCAAACTTATAAATACACAGAGTAATATTATAGTCATTGACAGAGGTTGGTTGTAACCAATTATTACATACGCATACAATAATATATTTCATCTATAAGATAGTGTTTTATTGATATTTGGCTATTGACTTTGTAACAGTTTTATACATGTATTATGAGTGAAGCCTTTCGTGTTGTCTGCTGGTTAATGCCGGACTGTGCAAGCAGGATGTGGCACAGCTTTTATTTTATGTTGTACAATTTGAATCAAATACAACTAAACTGTGACTTTTAATATTTCTTTTTTATTGTTGAATAATAATAATAATAATCATTAAAGTTCATTAGTAGACTACTAGCTTTCTCAACCATTACAGTTCATGATTTGGTTGAGAAATGACTTCTCAATCATTAGAGTTCATTGGTAGAATGACTTCTCAACCAATAGAGTTCATTGGTAGAATGACATAATCAATTTTTATAGTTCATTGTAACACGGACTTACGAATTATTGGGTTCATTTTATGGGGCTCTCTATCTGGCAATTGCTTGGGGCTTGCCGTAGAATGTAGACAAAAGTACCCTTCCAACCAAAGAAGAGAATAAAAGGGAAGACAACTCTCGTTTATGCTCTATTACATGTACTAGCTTAGGACATGATATAAGCGCTGCTGGGTAAAACTTTTACTAGTGTGAAACCCCGACCACCTATCAATAATCACATAGGCCCCAAGTAAGTGCCAGATAGATGCATCAGGAAAATTTAGTACCCACACAATGACATAACCGATATTAGCCTCTGAACCCATATTAGTATAGACTAATTGATGTGACAATATTATTGCAATCACCATTAGACTAAATCATTATAGTTAGCATTCTATGCTAACTGCCAACTAGCTAACTCGTATGCTTCATTCTTGCAGCACAAACTGCCAACTGGACCCAGATACATTTTGTGTAAACTAATCCATATATGCAATATAATATACTATAATACGATATGCAAGAATTTTTGTACTGAATGAAACTACAACATATCTAAAGCCGTCACAACTCACAATTACATAGTTCAATGACAGAAAATATAATCCAATAAAATGGCATTAATATTGTTATGTAAATGTATTCTTACCCTCTCTTGTGACCAGGCAGCTATTGGGCCTGCAGATCCACCTAAGT
>JAOQGN010034407.1:0-12999 GCA_027564295.1 Himantozoum antarcticum
TCCTATATATCCAATTCTTACCTGCTTTCCTTTTAGCTGCTGACATCCCGATCTAAGTCGTCAAAGTAGGCGGAAATTGTCAAAATTGGCAAAACCCCAGTTATGCAGATCAAAATGGTGAGCCAGCTATTGCTCTGAGCTATTCAGAATATGGTAAAATGATAGAGTACACTCTAAGGAACATTTTAAAAAAAAGAATTTCTCAGATACCTTAATTAGGAAAAAAGTTATTTGGTTTACCGAAAACCTGAAATTTATGCAAACGGCAACGGACTGCCATATTGGGCGGGCGTATCTGCCTAACGGCTGCAATAAAAAAAATTTGATTTTTTTTTTATATTCAGGGAGTTGTAACCAGTATCAGCTAGAATCCTGAAAATGAAATTTTTATAACCATAACTTTTTAGTTGTAAATGCCAGAAAGTTGCTTTTTGAACCGTTGTAGATAGGAAGTGGGAAAGCAGCCAAATTTAAAATGGCCGCCATTCCCTTCCTAATTGCCTGATTGTCGTGAAACTTGTTATTTTCAAGTTTGATAGCAGCACAAACCACCGTGCAAAATTCCAGGAAAATCTGAGACGATGAAATTTTTTGCCAGACCAATTTACATGGAATGAGCCATCTATTTGGAATAGTATCATAAAAATATTCGATTAACTAAGAAATCGAATGACCATAGATTGTGTAAAGCCAGGTCTTCAGGTGGTTGCTAGTTATAATGCCTGTATCTCAAAAATTGTGACTCTCCCAATTAGATTAGACTTCAACAATTTGTGGTGATACTGAGATACGCTAACTCATTGCACATCTTTGTGCATTATATTTTCATAATATACTGTATCCTGTATTGACCTGTAAGTAATAGAGATATGCATTTAATTATTTTAACGGATATAGGATGCAATAATATATTATATATATATTTATATTATATATATATATACATATTATATATATATTAAATTGTAATATATAATATATTATATTATGGAAATGACAGTAAATAAAATGCCAAATGTTTGATCATGGAGCATTTCATTGGCTCTGTTCCAAGTTGTTTTTGCAGGCTTCTAAAAGTGATTTCTATTGGTCAGATCATTCGATTCAATCAGAGAGCTCCAGGATACTCAAACTGTTGTTCTAACTATAGTATCTAGATTGAATTTTGTCTTTGCACTCTTTATTTGTACAGTATGTTATTGCACCAATCTATTATATTTCATTCTGTTTTCTAATTTATATTCTCTGATGAAAAAATAAATATATTGGTGATGGTCCGTCATGTCGGCATAAATACATATGTCATTATAATATTATTTAATGTCCATTTTATATTAAATATTCTAAAATTTGTTATAGGATGGGTGATCTAGAAATAGAACTATACTGGAAACACTGCCCTAACACGTGCCGTAACTTTGCGGAGCTGTCAAAGCGTGGGTACTACAATGGTATTATATTTCATAGAATTATTACAGACTTCATGGTGCAAGGGGGAGACCCCACAGGCACAGGTAATAAGCTAATATACATTTACGCTTGGATATAGCAATTGTCTGATTGTCCGCGGACATTATACTATAGTCGAAAAAAGTAGGGTATTGAGACCAAAGAACTATCCGTATAGAAAATAGAGAGAAGATAACTCTATGATTGAGACTGGACAATTTGCATGTGTTTTTCATGGTTCATTCTCTCCTGGAACAAATACTGGTTTACGTTTACCTGACTTTAAATATAACTCCAACATCATATTGAAAACTCAGCTAGCAGTCTGAAGATGTAGGCTGATGGTAAGGCGTATTTACCTAATCAAGGTTCACAGTTTTGGTCTAGTTACAAGCTGCAACCAATCAGCGGATAATCTAATGCGCTGATTCAGCGCATACCATTTCAAAAGAAATGGTTCTCTCTGGTAAACAACCTTGCATTTCTTACAAAATGAGATGATGATTCCATAACGTATCACGATGGAATTAATGGGAACTTCCCTTCGCAATACTCTAGCGTTACGTCTTGAGATGTCTTGCTTGCTGGGTAAGGATCTTCAGTTAGATACCCTTGATGATTCGGGCATACTCCAACTACATCTGATAGCAAGCTAGATGTCGTTATTGGAAGCTGTACAGTCACTGATGCCAGTCACCGAGATACAATTGTTACCCGCATCTTCGGCGTGACATCACATTGATATTTTAATTGCACCTCAAATCTTTCTTAGCCGAATGGGCAGGCTCGTTTTCCTTTCTGACAAGAATGTTTTAAACCATGCTATCCCTAACTTTTCTACACTACTGGTTGTGCGCGTGCCTGGTTGCCATTTTTGTTTCCAACAGATGGATGTCATTTTTCTAGGAAGAGGAGGAGCATCCATATATGGGAAAGAGTTTGATGATGAATTACATGATGACTTAAAACACAGTGGTAAGTTTACTGAAGCTTTGCTGATTGCTAGTTTTGTTACTTGTGACTTGTATGTGGTTGTAGTAGTTACAACTACATGGACTGCACACCAACATGAGTGCATCAACAAATTAGCTGATTGATGTATTGAGCCATATAAGACATTTCACCTGTTGTGCACAATACAAGATGCTACCTTAGGGCGGGTTGGTGTTGTTGTGTGGTCTAACCAGTTAACGCTATTTCTCTTTACGTCAACTGTTAGGAATAACATTTCTTCAGGAAACTATTCAGAAAATTGAAGCTCACAGCTTGCACTATATTGTAGAAAAAATTTGCGCAGGAAACCTAATATGTGCAATCGGAAAAACTTAACCAACCCTACAGTTTAGTCCCAAGAACAATTGCATTGTTTAATATATAAAGAATTGTCTACACCTTACCAAACCAACTTTCCTTTAGCCAAACCATGATTATCTCTGAATAGCCGAAGTATTTAGTGATTACAGGCCAAATCAACGGGTAGAACACGGTGTTCTTTAAAAAACTCAGCTTCCAATTATCGCTGCAATGCGCATCGACCGAGTTGAGTTTTAGATGTAAACACTATTCTCGTGCTGGAATTGTGCGCTATTGGGAGAGAAAAGATAACTCCAAATAAATGGCATTGAGAGGACAATTTCTGTTAACCTGGCATACATTGGTAAAGGACAGGAAATGATATAATAACATAGTATAACTAGTGACAACTGTGCAAAAATTAGAAAGTGAAGGGGCAAGGGGGTTTCTAACTTGTCATGTTTGAACCAAATGGACACCTTTGCTGATCATAATTTTAATGACAGACGAGATATTTTCCCACATGCATAGCCTTTAGTTTCTGGGTCCATGATTCACAATGTGCTTACTGTGGAGCGCCGATATCAGATGTGAAAATTGGCATAAAGGCAAGTATGGTACTAAAATACAAAGATCCAATCTATTTGCTTCAATAGATCATACAATTATCAATACTCGCTATGCTCAACAGTTATAGTTCACAAATCGCTATTGTTATCTTTGTAGGAGCTGGCATTTTATCCATGGCAAATAGTGGACCTAATAGCAATGGCAGTCAATTTTTCATAACACTAGCTCCAACTCAGTGGCTCGACGGCAAGCATGCAATATTTGGTCGGGTAAGCAAAGGGATGGCTGTAGTAAAAATGATGGGTATGGTTGAGACGGATAAAGACGACAAGCCCACCATTGACGTCAAGATTATAAAATGCCAAGCGATGGTATGACCCTAGTTCAGGTTCAAGTGGCCCCAAGTTATACTGCATGCACACACTTTGAAGATGACAAAACGAAAGTTAATAAAATTTGTGAACTGGCCGATAACAAATATTGTAGCATATATACATTTACATCTGTTCATACTACAGAGCAATCATGTTCATATTATATTTAAGTAATCTAAGTCTACGCACATGTAGCTATGTATTGTAAATAATGTACAGAGGTTTGAGGCTACCGCAATACTGTATTGGATGATAAATATGTAATATAACAACAATACAAGAGGTTTTGTGGAGAAAACTCCTTTATTTTATGTCAACAAATATTTAGTCTAGCATTGCACTGATGTTACAAATGATAACTGGTGCAAGCTTGCTAAACTTCATACTAAGTTATGGTTGATTATAAACTTGTTGTAATTATGGGATAGAAACAAGAACAAAAAACTATTTGACAGTTAGAAGACAATCTATGCTCTTTATCATAAAGGAAAGGAAAACACTATCGGCGACACCATTTCAGGGTCGTTTAAAGAAATAAGACCACAACATTAGAAAAAGGCACTACACTTAAGCAAACTGCTAACTGAATGCTATACTAATTAATTATTATATTTTTGTATTCTTTTATATTAAACATTTCTTGGTAACGCGTGTGTACACATGAAACTTCGCAGAGTTCTGGCAATATCTGCATGGTGTGTTAAGGGGGTGAAAGGAAAGCATACAAACGGGAGAGATATACTGATTGCTGCCTAGAAACACTCTACCCGAGGGAAAAAGTGCAGCACAATTAGCCATTGATTGTCTTGCTAAATGGCAATTGTATGGAATCAGTAAATTATCCATAAGCTATTTTAAGTTCCTAAAAAATGCTACAATTCTACCATATCAACCATGCAACCAGTTATAGTTTACTAGCATCAAGTGCATCAACAGAACAAAAAAAATCAACAACTATCAGAAACAAAATGTTCAATAACTTAGTAGTATATAAGAGTGTAGTATATACTGGGATGCATGTAACAAAACAACCATGCTGACACCATGTATAAAAATACAAGATAGTAGAGTAGCATAGTTAGATAGTAGAGTAGCATACAAGAACGGGGATATGAGAGGCGTGCCTTGCTAACCGAGTAGAAAAAGAGTACAAGTATGCAATTGTTCGTCTCACTCAGTTAAAATACATGTGATAGAGCACAATCTCATAATGTGCACCTATGAGCTATAGAATGCTCATGAGCTGTATAGAGGGCAATCTCATATAGTGCACTTAACATTGATCATTATTTCTGTACACGACAAACTTCAATAAACAATATGGACTAGATTCTCACAAATGATGCTAGTATATCTCAAAATCTTCTGCATAGGGAAAATATACAGTGTTAATATCATTTCTGAAGCATTGCCACAAACTACTAGGGCAAACTGATGCCAATTTAAACAGTGAATTCATCAGCACATGAAGACTGTCGCTAAGGGTAATGACTGTATTCTTATTGAGAGATATTTGAATTGGCGGTTGTGTCGGCACTGATTCCGCTGTCCATACTATTTTCTACTGGCTCATCACCATTCACCAGATGTTCCTGTTGGTTGGCTGCTGGACCATCAGCATTAGCCTGTCAAATGTCACACAAAACAAGCTTGTCAAAATTGTTTTTAAATTACCGATATGTGAAGTATAATGAAACGATCAATTTTGGCGAGCAACATTTTAAATTTGGGTGTGAAATATAATGAATAACTTTTCTTCTGGGTGCTGTATAATACAACTCATTCATATGGTAATTTTAATTTTCAATTGAGAACAGTGGAATTGAATTGGATTGTTGCGTTACCATTGGGATTTGATTTTTCTTCTAGTAAGCTAAAAGGATCCATTTTAATCTTTTTAATGCATATCCCAGTACCACAAAAAATACATCAACATTTTGTAATTGTGATGTCCTAGTACAATGAAATGTAATAAACTTTGAAGGCATCTCACGGTTGTGTTGGCACTGATTCCGCTGTGCCGACACAGCGGAATCAGTGCATCTGTATCCCTGTATGGACAAGCGGAGACGTCGAACAAAGCCAGTTGGAAGAGAGTGGAAAGGGACAAAAGGCGATAGTATGTTACGTTGCAATTTTGTAGGACTCCTCATTGTAAATATCAACGAAATTGTATAAAACAACGGATTTACATTCGTATTGTGTAAATGTGTAACTTTTATGAGTATAACAGCCATAGAAGCAACAGTCATGTCTTTACAGAGTATTAAAGGTCTAGAGATTTGCAAGACCCTTTCAAATAATTAATCACAGATTTTATGGAGTTGTCTACACCCTAAGTTGTGTCTAAACGTGGCAGAAGACAGGTCCAAATAAGAACAGTTGAATTTCATTCACAATATTAGAACAAGTGTATTAATTGCTGTCAGAATCTGTGTCCAAACTCACAACGACATTGTTAATAACAGGACGTTTGGCTGTGTCTGTATCCACAACTTGTACTTCTCCACTCTTCTCCTTTTTGGTAACTAGAGTAACAGATGATGCAGTAGTAGGGCTCTGCAGCTTGTCAACCTCTGCGTCAGTATTACTTTGGTTGGCATTATGGTTTTTATTTTTGTTCTCGGCTTGATTCTGCAAAACAGAAATGATAGCGATACATTACGTAGTACGCCTGCACATTGAATTGACAAATTGAGTTTACACTGTCTAAGATTACGTACTAGGAGCTGAAATGAAATTTCAAATGCATATCAGACACAATATCTGCACAATGCCATGAATCATGGGTGTTACCAAATCAATAATTAGCAGCTACAACTGTTTTCTGTACTCTTTCACTATGGAAGTAATTTTTAAATTTGATGTCAGTAATTTTTCAAAAATACACTGGTCACTTATTTTTAGTACTGTGCCTGAACCAGTAGTTCTAGACATTTAATACTTTCAACATTGGATTCAGCACAAACTTCTCTACAAAATAGGTATGTTGAGTTGCGTGATCACTTCAGTCAGAGTCGGTATCATTAGTCAAAGTGATCAAGTGAGTAAGGGAGACTGAGAGAACATTTTAGAATCCTCAACTACCAGAAAGGAGACAAAATTTGTAATCCTAATTACAACAAGCTATCAGGTTACCTGAATAACTCATTAGAAATTTGTGGCAATGTCTTGTTAAATTATTTATTAACTTACATGTAGTAGATACAGCAGCTAACACAACACTAACGTCTTTATCATTGAAATTTCAGGATGTGAATGCAAATCAAATTAATTTGACTCATCATTATTAGCTTTAGTTCCAACGATGATTATCATATTGGCAGAAAACTGAAAGTGTTGTCTACTGAATTATAATAATATCGTGCTCGCCAGGCATATTATTTTAAGTGGTAATCCATTAGCACCAGGAGCTAGTCGAGGGAAACCCACTGCGCATAGCGTGATATTACTATTAGTTCGACTGGGAAGGAGGAAAAACCTTCTACGGGACAAAAACCTCCAGGTCGAAAGTGAGACTCGAACCCACGTATTTGCAGTTAACTTGCATCATTGCTGCAAGACCAGAATGGCAAGTGCGCTACCAACTCGGCCACTTAGACCTTATTGGTGTAATTGTTTGAAATTGTTGTAATTAGTAATTAGGTGTAATTGTTTGAAATTTATATATGTACAGCACTTGTGCTTACTTGGTATGCCTGTTTCCATGGAAGAGGTCATACTGTGCTGTAATATTAAGCTGGATCAACTGCATATTAACAGTACAGTACATGTAAGTTTCTCACAGAGCTGACTGTCAACCTCTCTTGATGTGAACAGTCTGAAGGCTGAGCATCAACTGACCTGCTATATGAAATTATGCTGCCCATTTACATTAAATGCCTAACCACAAAACCGAATCTTGTTTAGCCCAGTATTAGGCTGGTACAGATTGGTACAGGCTGGTAAAGGCCAGTAAAAACCAATACATACTGGTGCAGATCTCTATTAGAGGTGGGTTAAGTCCATTTCTTTCAGATTCATCCGTGTCGGGTTCCGATGACATCAAGAATTGTGGGGTTCGGGTCCAAACGGTTCCACGCAAAGCCTTATAATTATTAATTTATAAACAGCTAGAACATGTTGCTGCTGCAATACCATTTCAATGCCATGAGATTGGGAACCTAGCATACTTTTAGGTGATCCATAATAACTTGTAATTTCAACTACATGTAGATAAAGGACTTTGAGCAACTTGTGTTATAGTATAATTACTAGTGAGTACTGACCATTTAATGACTGTGATGCAATTTGAAAAAACAAATTTCGATTTTGTAAGTCATATTATTATTATCAAATAGAAGAAAAATTATAGAAAAAAGTGTTTTTTTAATAGAAAAATGTTTTGTTTTAGGATCATTTATTTTTATATAGGATCCTAGATGTGGAATCAAACCCCAGATCTGAATCCAGATTCAAAATTGGGGACTTAGCCCATCACTAATCGTTATTACTAGATAACAGACTGGTATATCTAAGTAAATTGTAAAAAATGGTTATACTTATATAAGGACTGTACTGTCCAATTAAATACAGAACACACAAGTCAGTTGCAACCATATGTGTATAAATAGAATGACAATAACAATAATAACAATAACACAAGTGATCAATTAAAAGGTATGAACCGGTGCATCTATCTCAATGGTAAGTACTCCAAGATAATTATATAACTTCGTAGCCGCGGAGGTAGATAATTATGAAGGAGCGCCTGACAACTATGTATCTGTCGATAGATAAATATAGGTAAGTAGGTATTCCAGCCATAAGTGTTCGAACATGCGTGGCTAAATACATGTGTTTTGTCTATGTACAGTGTGGAGAGAGCACCATGCCATAGCATAATTATGCTAAAGGAATCCCTACTAAACATAGAAAATGTTTGCTGGAACCACTTTAGAACCGCTTGGAACTGTAGAATTATTAGTTTAATTGGTCAGGAGAAAAATTACATGATATTATATGACTCTGAAATATAAACATACATGTATGCACCACTTGTAATGAAAATGCGATTTTGTGACCTAGTTAGGAATATATTCTTTACTTCCTTTGTAGTCAGTGGGTTTCTCTCTACACCCTAATTCTTTGATGTGTTCCTTTTACTTAATTGGACCTAATGCTACTGATTGTGTTGTTTGTATGTAGATGCTGACTTCCACTTTATTGTAATTAGCACAGAAGAGTTGGATTGTAAAGGAGAGGACAACTCAGAGTTTGTAAATGTGGCTAGAAAGGCAGTGGAGGCAATTAACATACAATCAAAGAATGGAATCACTTTTGGTCAGTCAGCTAAATAGTTCATCTTTAGTAATCTCATATCATGACGTGAACACTTCTCATTTGCAAAATGTTTCCATTTTAATAGTTATGTATTTGCAATTGAGATTGGGACCAGCCATGGACCAGTTGTTAGAGCTTGTACTTTGTGTGCAACCGGTATTGGGTTTGAAATCCAACTGGTCATGATGGTGTTAGGAAGGATGACCAACCGTCAATGCTCCTGCTAGTCCTGCATAGAACGCCATTACTTGTGAGGATTTTCCACCAAAGCATTCATCTGAACAAAAAGCCCTTCAATGAGGCTTCTGACCAGGGTATCGTGTGGAATCAATACCTGTAGGTGTGTATGTAAATGAAAGCATTGGGAATTTTATAAGTGAGTTGCTTTCAATTAGACACACATGTGGTAATGTTCAACGTAATCATCTAAGCCCTCATGATTAATAAAAGACTCACCAATTGCATCCTAATGGGAAAGCATGGGAAATTCCAATAATGAGAATATTAGTCTTAATCACAAGTATTAGGTCTAAGTGGCCGAGTTGGTAGCGCGCTTGCCACTCTGGTCCTGCAACAATGACGCAAGTTGACTGCAAAGATGTGGGTTCGAGTCTCACTTATGACCTGGAGGTTTTTGTCCCGTAGAAGGTTCGTCCTCCTCACCAATCGAACAAATAGTAATATCACGCAATGCGGAGTGGGTTTCCGTCGACTAGCTCCTGGTGCTATTGGATTACCACTTAAAATAATATGCTTGGCAAGCCCGATATTATTATTATTATAGTTTCCACGTGTCTGACTTGTCTGTCTAGACCAGTAAGTTTTATCCAGAACATTATCCACCACAACTTTGGAAAATGTATGGCCGTTACCTCATCAAGATACACTGCTAAGGGCTGGCAAAGTGGTAGGAAATTTTCCGAATTTCCTACCACTTTGTAAAGCACTGTCTAACCGGATAGATCGGATATACCGGATATACCGGATATACCGGATATACCGGATATACCGGATATACCGGATATACCGGATATACCGGATATACCAGATATACCGGATGGGGAGAAAATCTGGTGAGATGGAATAGTCAAGAGGCTAAATTCCTGCGGTAATCAAACATTATTTGCAGAAAAGAGAAAAGGACCAAAACTCTTTACTTCATGTTTCTTAGAGTCACTCTCTACTTTCCGATTAGCCGGTAAAATCATGATAGCCAGGTGGATGTATTTCAACTAGCTCTCCAATATATTGTGATGGAATTGCACCCCCACCTTTCCTCAAGCCATGGCTAGATCCTGAGGCAGACTGTACTGACTATCACACCTTGCTGGAACTTGAAATGCTCAACACTGCTCAGTATTACCATTGCATTCTTATGTGGCGGTTGGTGGTCTCGCTCTGGACCATAGCATGAGTATCTGACCATCATATAGTTACCTTGTTCTATAATTGTAATGCCTTTTGCCTTTTTACCATTACCCGTTACCTTTTCATCTTAGGACGGAGTTGGCGTCCTAAGAAATGCCTCCTTTACTTTTCACCAAAACCTGTTACCTTTCTGTCTTAGGACGGAGTTGGCGTCCCAACGCACGCTAACCGCATCTGTTATATAAAGGGCTTGCAACCCTCAGTAGCCATTCACTTTTTACTGTACCGTTGTAAGGGACACTTGTCCCTCTTTTATCATTGTAACTCAATATATTATTGTTTATTGTTTAACCTCTGTTTTGTATTGCAATGCATGTGCCGGCCCTCTCCTTCATCCTCTACCTGTGAGCAGACTTTCCCCTTCCCCCTTCTCTTTTAATCTCTATTCCGGCCCATGCCGGCTGGGGACCGCATTACGATATGACAGTGATAGCTGGGCTCTAACTCGCTACCATAGCCTGGGCTCCGTGGCAGTTCCTCCCCACTCAAGGCAGCCGAAGCAAACTATTACAATATTATTATTCTAAAACAATTCAAATTTATCATAAACATTCACCAGCATATAGAAATCCAATGATTTACAGATGGTGTTTTAAATAGGCTATTCAAAAGACAAGTAAAACATTATGTTTATATCATTCTATTAAAATCAGTGATTCATCCAAATATCCATGATAGAGGAGATCACTTAAAGGGCTGCAGTGATCCATAAAAATCCCGAGCCCGGTCGACCTCGGGCGCGTGCTTTTGGGAAGGGCCGGGTCAAGATTAGGCACATTGTACTTACATTATTATTTGATAATATAATGACGGTTTCACACTTCTTTGTGATTGCAATAATTTTTATTATCACAGAAAGATACTTTGTAATAAAGTTCAGCATATTTGTTTATTGGCACTGAGAATCACTAAATGCTGGAAAATGAAAGATCTTAGTTTTCCTTTGTAACAAAGTATACTCGACCCTAAACTATGCCTATCACTTGGGTTCGGGTTTCGGGTCAAGCTTTAGTTCGACCCTGAATGAGCCGACCCTACCCTACTGCAGCCCTAATTAACTTATGTAAAGTAGAACTAATTACTCCTACTTTTCCTGCAATCATAATTTTCTTTCTGCTTCATCTGGTCAAACTAAACAAATGTATGCATTGTAGGTGTGCAGGTAATTCCAGCATGTAATGAAATTGAAGCAGCCCGGCTAAAGGTTGCTGTTGAGATTTCCAAACAGCTGCCAGCAGATGTATGTAAGAGTTCGCCAGATAAAGAACAGATAACTGCTAACAGCACCCTTATAGGTAAACTATAATTAGTTGCTAGAACTGACCGTAATGAAATTCATCGAAATCAACACGGTCGAAAGCAATAGATTAAAATGAATTATAGTAATTATTTCATTTATTGCATTTGTTTAAATAAGTGCAAATAGAACTGGATTTTATTGAAGTGTTTCATTAGAGAAAATAGGACTTCTATTACATTCCCAAGAGTATTAGAACCCAAACTTCATTACATTTTAGATCATAACATATGCGGTATTTAGTATCTATTAATTCTTAATAATTTCATTATATTAATTATTATAGGCCTATTTGTTTATCAATATTTGCTGGGCCAAACATAATGGCATTACCCACAGTTTATATGTTACTGGAATTTCATTGAGCTGAGCGTGATGGCAGGATATTTTTTCCAAACTGTTGACTTTTTCCAAACTATTGATATTCAGCAATATCAGCAAGATATTGCTGAATTTCATAGTGGAAACATGTGTATTAAGTCATTCAATGAAATGCCGAGCTTTCATCACAATCAATTCAGATTAATTTTGTCTAAGATTAATTTGAAAGTTAATTTTAAGGCCAAATTAATCTTATTTTCAATTAATAACACATACACTACACGTTCACTGGAAAGATACTTAAAATTAGTCCTACATAATTGTTCGAAAGTATTATTGTTGTCACTGTTGCTTACAATCACTGTCATTAAAAATGTACAACCAAAAATTAAAAATGCACATCAATTCATGTTCTGTAATAAATAAGTACTTTATATGTTACACCATTACTACTACCAGCACTGATACTAGTGTACTGGTACTACTAGTGCACTAGTACAGTTATAAGTGGTAGTGACAGTCCTAGTCGTGGCAGCAACACCTTCTTATATCTGAATAACAACTTTAGATAAAGTTGGTTGAGATTAATTTCCGTTACCAAAATATTTGTTTTGATTAAGTTTTTATTCCACTGAACGGCACTAATTTCAAATAATGACTCACTAAAACAATGTTTTTAAGGAAATAATTCTACCTTTAAATATTGTCACGGAATGTGCCTGCCCTTTGAAGGCAGGTCACCGACTTGTTACAAGATGTAATGGCAATGATACTGTTTCAGTGCTTTGCACCTTCCGCTTTGAAAACAGAACAGCCATTAGATTATTCTGAGTCCACTGCAGTGTTGCTGCAGCTCGCCTGCCACAGTCAAGGCGGGTAGGAACCATTACAGTTTGTAGTCTATTGGGATTTGACGAAGCGAAGTTGTTCACTGTATGTACTGCT
>JAOQGN010034518.1:0-12996 GCA_027564295.1 Himantozoum antarcticum
TATAGTATGGAAATACTATGGATATAGTATGGAAATACTATGGATATAGTATGGAAATACTATGGATATAGTATGGAAATACTATGGATATAGTATGGATATAGTATGGAAATACTATGGACATAGTATGGAAATACTATGGATATAGTATGGAAATAGTATGGAAATAGTGTGGAAATACTATGGATATAGTATGGAAATAGTATGGAAATAGTATGGAAATAGTATGGAAATAGTGTGGAAATACTATGGATATAGTATGGAAATAGTATGGATATAGTGTGGAAATAGTATGGAAATACTTTGGATATAGTATGGAAATACTATGGATATATAGTGTTTATATTAACATAATTTATTGTAAACATGGCAATAATGAATATAAAATAACAACAAATTACAGTAAAAATGTTTTTAAATAGTACAAAAGCAATAAATTTGTACATAAACTGTTTTAATACAGAGATTTTATTTACACAAAACTAAGCAACCTTCAAATTATTTAAAGATATGCCTTTATTAGCAATAATTTTAACCACTGTTTTATTTTTGTATAGATGAAGGCCTAGCAACTCAGCCAGTTGTTCTTTATTTTTGCTTTGCAGTTCCTTGTAAGGAACTAACACTGCCTCTTTTACTGCCTGCTTCAGGCGGCCAGAATTAACACTGGTTAAGGTTTTTGCATTAAAAAACCTTAACACAACCAAGGTTGCTTGTTTTGATGTACAAGTTAACTAAAACAAACCAAATAACAAAATAGATTGTTTTTACATTTGCATATTATATAGTAAAGATTAAGAATTGGCAATTTTGCCTATAGTGTACAGTATGTAGCCAATCTAAATCTGAAACTTGCAGTCCCCTTTTTAACCTACAGTACAGTAGGTTAATAGGCAATGTATAGGACCTATTCATAGCTTTCTTACCAGTACTGACACTGTACAGGTACATAAATAAAAAAATAACAATCAATGGCCTAACCTGTTCTTCGGTGCTGCCAGAATCGGTGCTTTCAGGTTCATCACCAAACAATAATTGTTTTGCAGAGAATATCTTTATATGTGATATTTTTGGGTCACTCTAAAATATAAATTTACAGTACTGTAAGTCGGTGTTCAGGTGTTATAATTTACATGCATAAACCTGGGTATGCTCGATCATGGTGTCATTATGTGTATTTGAGAGTGTAATATGTAACAAAAGTCGTATTAAAAACGTCCCCAACAAAATAAATCCACTGCTAGACCAATCCACTGCTAGACCGTAAAAACGAACACGGATGGATCCAGCATGATATGGTGGGGGGGAGGGGGTGTGCTCTTGTGGCGAGTTGTGTTGGTCATCTGCGCCGCCCACCCAACAGCAGTATTCTGGAACTGATTAGGCTAAACAGCCTCCATGTGGTACCGCCTGTACAAGTGTACAACTGAGTTACTGAGTAGCTAGTTACCGAGTTGTAGCAGCACGTAGTGACTGATGGGAAGGGAGAAGTAGTCTCTGATAATTTTTGTTGCTTTATCCTGAAAAATAGCACACCCCCAGCCAAAGCTAGGGGGTGTGCAACCCCCTCCCCCCAGTAAATCCTCCCCAGTAAATCCATCCCTGAAAAGGATGTTGATGAAATAGTAGAGAAAATAGCATAAATAGTACGTGCTCATGCATACATACATGTACATGGTTTCACAGGTTTCTTACCAGTACATTAAAATTGCAACAATTAATCACCTGTTTTTCAGTGCTGCTAGAACCAGTGCTGTCACTTTGATTCTGTTGAGAGTCATTATTACTTAGTTCTTTTGGGCCACTCTAAAGTATAAATGATTTTTATCTGTCAATGGAGTACGTGGCCTGGTGATAAAATAGGTTATACTGTATGTTTTCTTTTATGAAATGAATATACAGAAAATACTGTACCTTTTGTTTTCGCTGGTGTGTTAGTTTATTCCCACAAAATATCCGCACCAGTTTTGCATCAAATGCAACATAGCCATGTTCAGGAATGTCAAAACGTCTTTCCATAAAAGCCTTTAATGAAGGGTGTTTGGTAATGGCAGTGACTAGGACATTGTTATGGAAAGCCTGATCTGCAGTTGTTCCATAATTGCACCTTAGGGAGTTTGTCCCTTGAAACTATAAAACATAATATAAAAACATATAGGAGTAAAACTTGCTTTAATTTTTACAATCCTTTCTAAGAGGTACGTAAATGATATCTGTAACATTAATGTATAACAAGAGGACTGATCAATAGCTTTACTGATGCTTCTGGCCAAATTGTCCCTTAATTGCACTACAGTTGTACTGTAGGTCTACTAGTTCACACACAAATTAACACATTTCATTCACTTGCCATCAAATGTTTTTAAGATTATACACCATGCTCATTTATACATTAACACTATAATGTATTAAAGATACTGTAGTAGGTTTTTGCAGTTACCAGGTAGTATTGAACATTATGTTAAATAATATATACATACTGTACGTACCTCATCAATTCTTTCATTGACAAGCGCTGATACTGCCTGATTAAATTAATTCCAAATAACGTTGGCCTCTTGTGCCAAAAATGATTGTATTTTCAACAGTTTTCCCTTTTTCAGAATCCTCCCTAGTAATAATAACAATAAATAGCAAGATACTATATCGTGTGCACCTCAGTCTATTTATTACAATACATTCTACAGTATGTATAACAGTCTGCAGTGTACTGTGTAACACTGCTATATACTGTATATACCAATCTTACAAATGAATGCATAAGAATAAAATTCCTGTTTGAGCCTTAGCTAGATGAGAAACATAATATTATAAGGCAATTTAATATACTACATAGATGTTTCATTTATACACAATTTTTATTATTAGGATAGTCTAAAATATTTCAGTCATCTGGATACATGTACATGTATAGAATTACAGCCAAACACAGTAAAGGTACTGAACATACCATTTGTCTGTGTGGATGGTGTTGCTGGCGGAGTGACTATAATTGATGAACTTTCTGGCGGAGTGACGAATTGTGAACTTTCTCCTGAAATTACAATTGTAATATAATTAATAACATGTACGAATTAATAACTGAATAACATGTTGCAATCTGTGGAAACCTTGGGATTAAATACATTGTAGATCCACAGTACAGGTGTGTGATACGTAATTAAGTGTCAGTTAGCTATTTCCCATGTTTTAAAATATAAAAATACAGTGCAATACCAGAAGATTTGAAAGGAAATTTACATGTCAAATGTTAATATTCATTACTTCCTTTTTGTTCGATTAAAACCAAAAGGAATGAGAATTTTGAGTATCCCACAAGGCTGCCAACCAGTGCACTGTACAGAGAAATATGAAAGGTCTAGGGAAGGGTTCCAAACAGAATAATTTGTTTAAAATTCAACTTCTGTCCCTGGAACATTTCTCCAGCTATGCCCTATATATGACCCTGAGCTTGGTTAATGCAATAGCAACTAATGCAATTTATCTCAGCTGCCAAGTACTTGAATGACAACATTATTAGATTTATACCTGTATACAGTACATTGTATATATATAATATTTGAAATAATTTTCTTTAAATTCATTTCATACATACCATCTATAGTACTGTCACTACTGTGTGAATTAGTTGGTGTTGTTGGTACTGCAATTAATGAGGAACTTTCTCCTGAAAATTAAAAATTAAAATATTTAGATTTACTAATAATTATACTGATCTAACACTGTAACATTAAAAATAATTGAATAATGATGCTGCTTTCGCTTTTTGTAAAGACCATTACATAATGATAGCTACCTTTAAAGTGTGTTGTAACAGCATCAAGTAGCCTCAATGCCTCGAATGCAGGTAGCCCAATTTTTTCGACGTAGAATGGAAATTTCTTTAGCAACTTTAGGTCTTCGAGGGTCTCAAACTTTAAAAGTGAACATATTATAGACAAATTATTGAAAATAAAAAACTTTTTATTCCGTTTATTGCTAGCAATATAAATAGGATTATAAGTCAAGGCATATCTCTTTATATTCTCTTTCAGTTGAATAGGTTCAGTCAATGATAGATCACTATTATACCTTTTGTTTATTCAAAGACTCTCGAAGGTGTAGCAGCTTCCACTCGACCAAAAAGCTATTCAAAGTTCAAACAATCCATTCTGAGTAATATTAAAATAAATAAATAAACATTATATTATTATAAAGTCTATAAAGAAATACTAAAGGGAAACCAAAAATCTTCTCCGATACAAGAAAAACCTCAACATATTTAATGCTCGCCAAAGGAATTATAAAGGGTGCAATCGACCGTAAATCATTATACAAGTAAATAATTCGAAAACAATCGACCGTAAATCATTATACAAGTAAATAATTCGAAAACAATCGACCGTATTAAAATCATTATACAGTACATGTACATGTAAATATAAATTTGAAAGCAATCGAGTCATCGACCGTAAATCATTATGCATGTAAATATACATATGAAAGCAATCGACCGGAAAGCAAGCAAATCACACTATAAATCATACTTAAGGTAGCCAACAAGATAAACTTACCTATCTTTCCTTTGATTTTGAAATATTCCTCCCAAAAAAACTAATACAAAATGAAGCGCTTGCGATCTTTTGCAAGTTCCCGGCTTCCCGCTCAAATTTCGGTAAACTCCGTTAGCATGTCGGTAACGAGTCGGACCGTCGGTGACCTGTCGGTTGCCGGCACGCTACGTAATGCAGTTATCAAAAAAATATTATAAAGAAAGCAAATTGCCAAGTTTAATCGCAGTAAATGATTTCTCCAAAATATTATTTACCGTGACAAATTTAAAACTTGTTTAAAAGCTCATGAAACCTTTATTTTGTTAATTCGGGTGTTTGTTAATTCGGGTGTTTCAATGTCAGAAATTCGTGACTGCCAAGGCAACTTGCGATAACTTGCCGCTTACGTTCTTTTTGTTTGTTTGTTAAACTTTATTGAGTATTCGCTAAATAATAATATATATAAACTCATACATGTACACACATTCAACTAATATTTTAATAAAATGTGTTAATAAAATTGCACATTTAGGTGTGTTTATTTGATAAGTCAGATAAAACATTCACACCCGATCTTTATCTGATATACATGTACATATAATAATATAATAATATTATAGTATTATAATATAATATAAAATTGGCAGATCGCATTTTTTTCCAAACAACAGGGAGGGGGTCAAAAATAAAGGCCATGGAATTCCAGGGGTAGGTGCAATTATTTGGAAAATCCAGGGGGATGGTGCGAAAAATGGCAAAAATTCATCTAAAATATCACTTTTCCAGGGGGTTTCACTCTTTTAACCCATGGATTTTCCAGAGAGAGGGGTGAAAAAGGGGCTTGGAAAAAATTCCGAGGGGGTTGTATTTTTATTTTTATGTTTGGAAAAAAAATGCGATCTGCCATTATGTATATTATCGTATATGTATATATATACAGTATATATATGTGTAGATTGTATATGTAGATGTAAAATTAAAACAATATCTTATATGGATATACGGTATCCATGTTATATATCCATATATATATCCATTCTATATCCATATCATACAGTATTCATACAATATGCACATTATTTCCAATGTTATCCATACTTTATCCATATAATTTCTATATTATAACCATACTATGGGGATTGGCAAATTGTAATGCAAAAATTAAAAATCCATACTATGGAAATTAAAAATCCATACTATGGAAATTAAAAATCCATACTATGGAATTTAAACATCCATACTATGGAATTTAAAAATCCATACTATTTCCATAGTATGGATTTTAAATCCATACTATTTCCATAGTATGTATTTTGAAAAATTTTTCCAGTGAATAAGAGGGTTTTTTGCAGTGTCAGCGGTGGTGTTAGACCAAGTGGTTCGTAGATGCACGCCAACTTGCTCATGCAGCACTACTAGTTTTATTGTCGCTTTGGGCTTCAGTAGAACTCTATACGTTGAGGATGTTCTTTTTACTTTCCCAAGCTTGACCAAGAATCTTTGTCACTGTTGGTTTCACAGCAAAGTTTTGCTTGGCTGCTCACTGTTATGTTTTTCTGTTCTGACTAGCTTGATGGTTCTTGAGTTGAGGAACATTTAATGCCAACATGCATTTGTGCAACTTGAACGTTGCATCGCCAAGAACTTCAATGTCGCCTTGTTTGATGGCGCTAGCTTGGTCGACCGTCTGGCCTCTTGTCGGAAAGTTGTCAACATATATATGCAACGATATTGGGTCGTCTTCCTTCCCATCAAAATGTTCTTCTACAACACCATTTAACAACAAAGGTACGTGAAGTCCAAGGCTAAAGTGGACTAGCTCGTGTGAAACACAACTTCCCTATTTTTGCTTGTCCATTGATTCGGCAATGAAACATCCAAGCACCTCAATCTTCTTCTTTGATACTAAGCTGTGGGAACGCTTTCTTGATGTCGCCTGTGAATGCGACGATTAATTAACTGAAAGCAATGCACATTGGTTGATACATGTTGTACCACAATGCAATGCGTTGTGACAAAAATAGCGATATTGCCCCACCAGTTAAGACTGCCCTCTTGCTTAAGCTTTTAAGCTCGCTCGCTTGTATCATCTTGCTAGATAAAGTAATTAATGTAAAGTCACGAAATGAACAAACGACCAATTCGGAGTACGTGAGGACAAAGTAATTAAATGAATCACATGAGCACAGGCGGACTTCATTTTCGCTGTGTCTGGACATTCGGGGTTCGAATAGAAACCAGTCCAATAGTTAGTCCGAATGCTTTCACATGTGATCAAGTCTAATGCAAGATTTTCATACTGATGGCGATCTAACGAACTTTACCAAACTAAAATTTAGTGTCAGAGAATAGTGCGTTTTGCGCTTGTGTTTTTCTTTTTGAACGAAATGATAATTGTACATTGTACATCGCATTCTTAGAACTACAATTTGCCATGTGTACTCAGAATTCATTTCATACTATATTAATTGAAAATGAATTGAAAATTAAAATCGGATTCTTGCTTCGAAGCGTTGTGAATATAAGCACTGCCGGCCACTTGCTTGGTTGTTTCTGTCCGCCTGAGCTTGCTATCCATATTTGCAAGTCTCAGAATGCTTCTTTAAAGCAATATAATATAAAAGTTGAAGCAATTAATACATTTACACATACAAAAAAATATAGATAAGATCAATAAGACAAAACTTAAACAAGCAATAAAATGTGTTCAAATAAATATATAGGAATGTTAAAGGTGACTTGAAGCGAATTTTTTTCTCTATTTTCTGAAAGCAGAGAACTAATTATATACCTAAAACATTTTGTTCTACAGTATATCGTTTTGCACTTTTTCACCGAAATTTTAGAGCTTTAATAGTGACTTTTTGTTATAAACGTGGCTGGGGTCATGGGTCGAGTTTTGTGATATCACGTGATACGCGTGACCTCAATTGGTTTGCATTATTCATGAAACGTCAACCAAAAAGGTTTGAAAATGATATTAAATACTGTATAATTGAAGAGAATCAGGGTAAATTTTGTTGTGAAATGTCTAGTGATTCAGATGACAGTGATTCTACCGTGTCAGGGAATTCTTCTGCAGAATCAGATGAGGATTGTGGAGTAGATTTTGGGCAATACAAGCCCTACGCTTTCGAGCCTCAAGCTCTAAATCGTTCAGAAGACCATCAAGGACAGGCTGATCGTAGAGACGAAACAGACAGCGATGGTCCATCTCCTCGTATTCTTGCTGCAAGCTACGAGAAGAATGTCAATGTGAACGAATGGTGCAAATGTGGCAATATGTGCAAGGTCGAAAATCTAGTAGGATCTTTAGAATGCAGGTGCTGCCGTGAAGTTGCCGATACCGTGGGAAAGATCAAAGATGACGTTTTATGGAATGAAAGAGCACAGCTGTATCACTGAGCACGAAGACTTCGTTTCTTTGACCAACGTCACAAGGCAGTGTTAACCTTAGCTGGAAAATCGCTAGTTCGCCAAGATGGAAGTTATTATCGAAAGCGAAAAAACGTTTCTGAAAATGAGTAAGTAGACTATAAATTAAGTGTATACATTGTATACTGCAGTTAGTGTTATTAAGTACACCTAACTGTCCTTTATAGTATTATAAACAGACTATTAAGGTGGCTCCATACAGTTTCTTCAAAAGCCGAAAGCACATGTTCTAGATTTAAAATTTTGTATATAGGTTATTTGTTAAAAAAATGGAACTAACTAACTTGTATAGAACCGCATCTTGGGAATCAGAAATAGGAACGAACAAGTGCGTAACTATGGTTGCTATGGCAACAACGACGTTCCAAAATGGCCGCCAATTTGCGTTTAAACTAATTTAATTCAAAAACAAAGTAGGTGACCCCTATTTTTTATTCTATTAAAAGTTTTCTCATAGAATGATTAGTCAATTGGTGAAATTTAAAAAAATCCTGTCGATTCAAATGTTCTAAAATAAAACAAACGTGATTATTCGTAGTAAAACATTTTTCAGTCGACAGGATTTTTTAAATTTGGCCTATTGATTAATCATTCTATAAGAAAACTTTTAATAAAATAAAAAATAGGGGTTACCGACTTTGTTTTTGAATTAAATTAGTTTAAACGTAAATTGGCGGCCATTTTGGAACGTCATTGTTTCCATAGCAACCATAGTTACGCACTTTTTCGTTCCTATTTCTGATTCTCAAAATGCTGTTCTATAGAAGTTAGTTAGTTCCATTTTTTTAACTAATAATCTATGTACAAAATTTTAGATCAAGAACATGTACTTTCCACTTTTGAAGAAACTGTATGGAGCCACCTTAAAGATTATCAAAAAAGTATAGTGCTGTGTAGGCAGATCGAAATGCAAGATCAAAACAGTGAAAAGGTTGTAATACTGCCAAAGTGGTAGAACAAGTAGCTGACGTTTCGAGAAAAAGCCCTTCATCAGAGCAAATAGGGTTTTGTCTGCTCTGATGAAGGGATTTTGCTCGAAGCGTCAGCTTACCTACTGCTTCTACCACTTTGGCAGTATTACAACCTTTTCACTATTTTTATTAAAAATTGTGGTCTTTACAATCTGTTATACCTAATTTACTCGTTGTAAATTCTAGATATTTGCGAGCAGTTGCATACATATGGCTAATCAAATGGTTGTGTCGTTCTATGGGATGGAGCAATACAAGACCTTTACCTGCTTGCATTTATGAATTTATATATAAGAACTAAATACTCAACAAATATTGAAAAGCGTGGATATTTACATGTACAAGCACGAGAATAGAGGGACATTGACAATTTTGACAAAAGTGAATTGCCAGAAAACTTTAATACACTATGTATTAATAAAAATACAGTATCTAAAACAATTGGCTACCGGTTGGCACAATGATATGTTTACAAGTCAGGTGTATGCCAGCTTCTTCCTCCAGATGTTCAACGGTGAAGTTTTGGCTAATAACAGCCCAGCCAATAACACATGGATATACCTGATTACCTGTATATTCCATCTTACATTTTTAGTTATTTTGAGTGAATATTTCAAAGTTGACTATCATACACAATTCAAAAGTTAATCGCCGCTAGTCACATTGTTATGTCACATAGTCATGTGACTCAGTCGAGTCTCATTAACTTACAATCATGGCCAAATATACTGGGATGCCACGTGAAAAAGATCACAAATTCATAGTCAGTTGTTCATTTGTGTGAATGAAATTATTCATTACCACTACCGTCCCAATAATTTATGACCATGATTGTTTGTGCATTAATATCTACTGAACCAAACTTAGCCCTAAAATGTTGTGAAACAAGACTGTTTTTACGGTTTCTTTCACTGAAATCTGATGAATGGCTTCTTCTCTAGAAATTATATTTGTAAATTTGGATGTGAGGGAACCGGGAGCAGTAGATGCTTCTTTCTCATATATCTTCTCTAGTTCATTCACATTAAGAGAAAAAAGTGTCTCCTTTACTAAATCACTATACCCTACAAAAATAATGATAATTACAACACTGTAATTCATTTTTATGAATCAGATCAAATTTGGAACAGGTGATACAACAAATTGACAAAAAAAATTTAAATGTTCAATTTTGCTTACTGTATATGTTTGATGAACTTTCATTTTTTTAACAACTGGTTCACCAGCTTTGAACTTTGGTCACCACATACGAATGAGCTTCTCGCCATTATTTTTTTTCTTTACCTCTCTGTGCACATTTTCATTAAAATAAGATAAGAAGCTTTATTTAAGCAGGCTAGCCCATTCAGCAACTAGGCTGGTATTCAGAGGGCCCTGCATATAAAAGTACACATGCTACAGTAATATACAAAAAGACAATACCTAAACAATAATGAAAAGTATTACACAAATGTTAAAAAATGTTTATATAGATCTCTGTTTTAAAATTATTCAACGATGTAGATTGTTTAATAGGATTTGGAAGACTATTATAATTATATGCTGCTGAATAAATAAAAGATTTCTTGAATACTTCCAAATTCGGTTTGGGAAGATGTATGTCGTTAGATTGCCTAGTATTTAATCGATGGATGGATTTATTTAGTGTAAAATATTGATTAAAATAATCGGGTACTAAGCCATTTAAGCATTTAAAGACTAATGTGCACTTATGCATAATTCTAGTATTTTCAAGGTTGATCCATCTCAGTTCAGATGTGGCATCATTTGAAGATGAGTTTAGTTGTATGATTCGTGCTCCTTTGTTTTGCAATCTTTGTAGCTTCTTACTGCATCCAGCATTTAAGGAACCCCATGTAGTGTCTGCATAATCCAGAAGTGGTTTAACCAAAGTACTAAAGATACATTTAGATGCAGCGATGGTAAGACATCATCTAATTCGCGATAGAAGTCCCAGCCGTTTGTTTGTTTTAATGCAAAAAGTTTCCGTATGGTCATTCCATGTCATGCTTTCTTCAAATGTGACACCAAGGTATTTAAATTTGGTAACACGTTCAAGTGGTTGATCAGTTAATTTGATTTCAAAGTCACTCGCTTTGTTCAGCTTTTGCCTTGTACCAAATAACATACATTTCGTTTTCGAGAAATTCATGATCAGTTTATTTTCTGTCATCCACTGAGCAACATTATCGAAATCTTGTTGTAGTATATCAGCAATACTCATCGCTGCAGTTCCTCCAAAGTAAATTACAGTATCGTCAGCATACATCATAATTGAACAATGAGTTATGCAACGTGGTAAATCGTTGATAAACAATACAAACAATAAAGGGCCCAAAATTGACCCCTGGGGAACACCATATTCAATGGGTCGATTTTCAGATAGCTCATTATCGTACAAAGTTTGTTGAGTTCTTGTAGTCAGATATTCACGAAACCAAACAAGACTACCTTCACGAACACCATAATGTTCAAGTTTGTGAAGTAAGCATTCATGTTCCACAAGATCGAAAGCCTTCTTCAGGTCAACGAAGATGGATCCAGTCAACATTTTTTTATTCATGTTCCTTAAGATATGATCATTAATGTACGCTAAGGCTGTTTCTGTGGATTTTTTTTTCTAAAGCCTGATTGATATGGAGACAAAACTTTGTTCACTGACAGATGTTCTAATAATTGAATTTGAATGGCACGTTCCATAATTTTTGAAACTAGGGGCAATATCGAGATCGGACGGTAGTTATCTTCAACATTTTTTCCCCTGTTTTAAAAACTGGAATTATTTTAGCCTACTTCCAATCAGAAGGTATTTTTCCAGTCCTGATTGTAAGGTTAATTAAGTAAGAAAGTGGCTTAGCAATTTTCGGTCCCGCATCTTTGAGAAGTCTTGCTGATATACCATCTAGACCAGTTGCTTTATTCGGTTTTAGCCTGGATATCTCACGGCAAATAAATTCACTCGTTATTTCTTTGAGTTCAAAGCTTGTTTCAATTCTAGGAGTTATAACATCAGGCAAATGAGGATTTCTTCCAAATATATTACACAGTTTTGAGGCTACATTTGTAAAGAAAAGGTTAAATTTTCCAGCTGTTAACTCTGAATTTTTTTATGTAGAATTTAAGTTGCTTTTCTTATTGCTGGGCAATATTTCTTTGAGGGTTTTCCACATCTCCTTTGAGCTTTGCTTTCCTTTTTGCTTAGTTACATAATAATTCTCCTTTTCCTTCCGAAACTTTAACGTGACTGCATTGCGAAGCCTTTTGTAGGTGCTCCAATGGATTTCTTTATTCGTTTTAATTGCTTTACGATGATGGAATTCTCGTTGTTTCATTAATAAAATCCCTAATGCTAGTCAAAATCCTCGGTATCGATTTACCTCTGACACGGCGCTTTACCATAGGAACATGAGCGTTGGCAACGGATATAAATAAGTCCTTAAAGGAAATCCAAGCCGCTTCGACGTCAGTTTCAAGTTCTAATATTTCCCAAGGGACATGTTCTAAGTCACTCTTGAATAAATTACTGTCAAATGCTCTGTAGTTTCGGGCCTCAATTATCCTTGGGAGCGGCAATTTCGATCGGTGAAGCTTTCTTATTCCGAAGATGGCATTGTGGTCTGAGAAATCCACTTGTTTAACTCCAGATATGTATAATTCAGGTCTAGATGTAAAAAACAGATCAATTTGTGTTCTTGAACGATTTGAAGTTCGAGTATCTTCACGTATTATCTGATGCAAGTCATAATACCGCATTGTGTGGAGAAATTCTTTGGTCATCGCCGTTTTAACACGAGGTTTAACATCAAGATTAAAATCCCCCAATAACATTGTCTCCAAACCTTCGTGCTGTACCGAAGCCAAAGCACTTTCTAAATAACTTATAAACGATGTACCATCGGAATTCGGCGGTCTGTATAAAGATCCTAACAATAGATGAGCACTTTTGTTTGGTTTTATTTTAATCCAAAGAGCTTCCACAGATGTTATTGATGTAGATTGAATGTCTGAATAATTAATATGCACCTCTTCGTACGCCAAATTTTCAGCCAGGTAGACTG
>JAOQGN010034629.1:0-12996 GCA_027564295.1 Himantozoum antarcticum
ATAAAACATGATTATTGTGCCACCCAAGTCACAATAGGAACATGTTAGTAGTCGCCGTAGAGGATCTGACGAGGGAAAAAGTATAATATTGTAACAAGTATGATCATTGTTATTCCCAGTGCCCATCCACAACCTGTCCAGCATACTGCCTGTCTCCACTTCTTTGTGGCTAGTGCTACGCTGCCTCTACTATAGTCAGCTCTGGCAGCAATGATGTGCATTAGACCAATGAGACCACATGGGCAGTAGTTACAGAAGATAGAGGCGAGTACAGACATGACATACAATCCAGTGTAGTTCTCTGTAGTTGGTTCATGGACCTATAAAAATAATCATATATTATAGAGCTTGTTGAATGAGGGGCCTGTAGAGGGATTCTCCACTCCCTGGAGAATGCTACCCATGATTAGGACTATTATTGTAATTATGTTAGTATTTGTTTTTGCACCTAAATTACTCTTGCGACTTTCGTCGACTATAACGGCTGAATTATTTGTGTTAGAGCTGCCATATCAATTCGTGTGCCATTTTCGTGTGCCCGGATTTGCTGGCTGAGAATCCGGTTGTCCGGCTGTACTTCCAGCTGCACTTCCGGCTGCACTTCCGACTGTACTTCCGGTTTCTAGCTGTACAAATTAGTATAAATATAAGCAGAGCGCAAGACTCTTCCCCATTCAGTTTCCAATCTGGAAGGTTGTATTTGTATTCTTGTGTTTTCATTATTAACAAATCCAGATGAGACTGAACTCCTGCACCAGCATACTGTGCGTTATCTTCTGAGGAGAGTGTACCTAGTCTCTGGCTAAGTATACCCAAGAGGGTGAGTCAGTCAGCCGACTCCACCTGCTCGCTGTTGAAGACCCAGCTGATTGGTTTTCAGCCCTCTATTGAGTGGTCTACCGGCTGTGGTATTGAAAGAGGGTTGCCTACAGATCTGTAACTGTCCTCCCATGTCCTCTGGAAACAGTTACCGGCCAACCTGTATTCCAACTGCCAACTGCTTCGATTACAAAATGGGTCTATGTTTCCATATTCGTTACTGACTCTAGAATCCTTGGTTGGTGTTCAGGAATACACTGGAGGAGAAAAGGTAGTTGAACGTTGAAGCATAGCCGTGATCCTTGTCAGATTACAAAATCTCTTGCCATCCTTTTAAGACTGGGTATAGTGAGGCTAAATGACACATTTCACCAGTAAAAATGTACCGACTCGTATTGATATGATACCGCTACAAAGGATAAGTAATGGTGCGTTCACCAGATGTTCAGTTTAGCTGCTCCTTACACAGTTTTGATGTAATCAGTGGTAAGCCTAACAGGTGGTCTGATTTTCCTTACTCTTTTCTTACTTTAAATTTCTGACTCGGCATGTGCTCCCAAGAAATGGACATTTGACGTATCGGTACTTGTATAGGGGGTGAATATACTTTACGTTGCATGATTCACTATCACAAACAGGGAATACACATTACACAACACAACAACTTTCTAAATACATTTTGGCATCAAATGGCGGAGTATCGTTATTTGGATGATGATAGCAATTATAGATATTGGCATCTAAGCAACAAATTTTTGTTTTGTTTTTGCCTATGAAATACGTATGACGATTATGATAAAATTGTTGAAAATCAACGAAACAAATGACTTAAAATAATGGGAAATTGGGGTGAAGTAGCTAAAGTGAAAATAGTAGAGCGAGTACGACTAGATAGATTGATTGATGGTATTCATGAAATCCAGAGGAAGATTCAAAATAATTAGTATAAATAGCAATGGCAATGTCAATGCCAACATCCACGCCAGCACCAACGCCAACAACAATGAAAATAATGGCCACTGACAACAGTAAGGGCAGTGTATGGCGAAGATGATGGCAATAGCAAGAGCGGTGACCCTAGCCAGAAATGATGCAAACACACATCAGATCAACAAGAGATGCTAATATGTAAGCTTTGCTTGCAATTGTTTTTATTGTATTGCATTATTTTATCTTCGCTCATAATCAGATATACTTTTCAGTGAAAAGCCTGCAATAGAAATTGCACCTAATGACAATATTTAGCATAATAATGTACCGGTAACGTAAATTTGCCAAAAATGGAATGATATTTAATCAATTGTTGTTGCACCGAAGGAAAGTTAGATAGGGAATCATGCAATTTGCTACTCTAAATTAATATAAAATAGCAGCATTCGTAATTGGAACTGGACCCGGGTCTTTTGTGACACAGTGCCTAGTAAACTGGAAGACAAATGCATCTACTACACCAAGTCCGTAAAACCTTTGCTAGGCATTGCTTCACAAAGGGGGTTCAGTCCCAGTTATGAGTGTTACTAATTCCAATTGACATTAGAGAGAATTTTCTATTAATTACATTAAAATGTAAAGCAGTAGAATTAAATTCAATTAAATGAGATTTAAATGAACTCGATTAATCTAGAATTTTGTAAGAACCCGCCGTTTTATTCAATGTTGTTGCGCCATCACAAATGTTGCGCCATCATTGTTCATATATAGCACACATGAACAGTTCAATGTTTCCAATGGATAATGAAAAATGTTGCTTTAGTTTGTCTTAGAATCATACGTACAAGAAACTGACATTCCTCCGTTGGGTTACTTACGCCAACATTAACGCATTTCAGGTTTTAGCACATAGTTTTCCTGTCAGAGCTTGTCACTACTTACCAACTGGGGATGATAATCCACTGAAGTGCTCTGTACCAACTGAAGTTGGTGATTCAGAGGAGGGCTCTGCACCAACTGAGGTTGGTAATATGGCAGAGGGCTCTGTACTGACTGAGGGTGGTGATTCGGGGCAGTGCTATTGGCACTCCCAAATATAGCTTTAGCATTGAGAGAAGGCAACTCCTGGAAAGAAAATCACTTCATTAGCATTGAAAAAGATTTTTGTTGTTGATGTTTATTGTGAATAATATCAGTTATGCAACTGGTTTCCATACTGTCACATAAAATAAAAAGTTAATTACTAGTAAACTAGTAATCTATTATATCTATATTAAACTATGTATGATTGAAGACTAATATAACTATTATGGGGTGTTACGAAAACCCCTACCCCTACCTTACTTTACACTTACCTCGACCCCTACCCGTACCCGTACCCGTACCCCTACCCCAAAAATATTATTGGAGGAATGCAATTCCTACAGTTACGTTGAGAAATGTGCTTTGATTGGCTACTGAATCAAAAGAATTGCCAAATAATAAACATTCTAACTGATGTCTCAAAAGAAGAAGATCAAATTGAAAATACAAAAAAATGATTTTCTGACAGAAAATTTATGGTGGGTATCATCTTTCATGGTGGGGGTAGGTATTTTTGAGGGTAGGGGTAGGAATTTTCAGGGTAGGTGTAGGTATTTTCGAAGGTAGGGGTAGCTATTTTCAAGGGTAGGGGTAGCTATCTTCGAGGGTGGGGTAGGAGTCTTCATAACGCCCACTATTATGACTATTTTGACTAACATGACTAATATGACTAATATGAGTGACTCTGTAATGATATGACTATGATATGATTAATGTGAGTGGATATGATTGGATTCTCAGTATATAAAGCAAACTGAACTGCATATAGGCACCACAAGCTGCAAAGCTTAAATGGTTAGGCAGTGTTGATGGTGGGCGTTAACTGTAGTCTGCATGAGTTATGCTTGGGAAAGTAAGTGTGTTTTAAGATGGAGCTTAAAAGCGGTAATTGTGTTACGAATTTCAATGGACATAAACAAGTTTCAGCCTAAACATTATTTTCTGTTTCTATAATTCATTCCTATAATAATCCATTTCTAATATTGTAATATTTCTGTATTATAATATAGATATTATAATATAATCCCGCGATGAGAGGCGAGCGAAGCGGGCCATACAGAGTTTTATGATAACACATACACATACAACTAAACACAAAAATGCAGACTGAATATCAGATGCAGTTAGCGTATTTCCGCAGACGACGGGAGGCTGTATGTGCGAACCTACCAGTTGCAATGCTGAAGTGCCAACTGCGACTTCCCAACTAATAATCTGCGACGAATGCTAACAAACTTTATGTAGGTTGTATTCAGTGGTGTATTGGTAGCGAAACTTGGGTAAACTAGTTTACCCACTGCTCAAAAAGGTAGTTTCTAAGGTAAGCACGTGTTTACTCACTGCTTTACATTTTCAAAGAAAAAATTGTAACTCTAATGATTTTATGATAATAAATGTTGCTTTGATGACTGTTTAGTAATACATTTTGTCAACCACAGTAGGGCCACAGTATAAGAATTATTATGTTTTGGCCATATTATGGGATCTAAATGATATTACACTAAAGTTACTATTTAAGTTCAACATACATTTGTAACTTTCATGTTTTTACATGTTCTATATATATTTAATAGGGAATTATAAATTCCAATTGAATCAACTATATACTTAAAATGTTCTTATACTGCTTTTATTCCTTTTAGCAACGTATTTTCCAAATTTTTCGGTCCTGGAAGCTGCCACACTTTGCCAGGGTCAAGCCACCTGAACCCTCGTCGGGGAGGTGTTTACCCACTGTTTCATTTGCCAATACACCACTGGGTGGTAGTGACCGACATTTTCAATACAACGGTTGCAGGGAGGTCTACATATCAGTAGAGGAGATGCCTTCAGAATGATTTTAAACTGCATTTGCTGAAGCTATTCAGAGCAGAACCTAACCTAAACATTGGGGTTTCCATTTAATAGGGTGTAGGCCTGGTCCTAACGAATCATGCATTTTAAATTTGATCTGATTCCTCTCCACAAGGTTTGATTTGATTTGATTTTGGACATGTTTCATTTTATTTCCAATATTGAGTTTATCTAACAAGCATTTTACATGTATGATATTTACATTCTGTTATATAGGCCTATAATTATTAATTAGATATTCATAAATAAAAATTACCATAATTAAAGATCCTGTGTCTTCTAGGTGAATCATTTTATCTTTTGTTCGACAACATAAAATATAACTAAAATGGGTAGTAAATTCTGAAATGTTTTTTTTGGATCTAACACAACTTGTAATAATCATGCTACCAATATATATTGGTACAACACACTCAATGTATTGAGCACTCGATGTTGAGAATAGTGAATCAAATGCATTAAATCATAAGATTCGATGCATTAGTTCTCTTATAGTCATTAGTCGTTATACCGCTTCTAGTTCCCATGTGTTGCAACAAATATCCCAAGCACGTAAAGGACCCTCCTCTGTAATAAAATTAAGATCGGTGTAACACTGTAACACAATCAGGCTTACAACTGGTTTCGGACTAGTCACTCAATGCATCTCTCTGGGTTTGGCTGAAAGTGTTCAAAGTGCGAACTGGGATTTGATTACCACTACTACCTGTCGACTAAATATAGCCTACCTAATCAACATTACACTACACAAAAATACTAATAGGCCTACTCTAATACTAAAACTAACACTAATCTACTAATTAGACTGACTATTGTTGTTGTTAGAGAGAATTAGTTAACTGGTATAATTGTAGATGGCCAACTTTGGTATTACAGGTTGTCTAGGGCTGTGATTTTTTTGCCTTATGTAGGCTATTCACAGATAGTTCATGATATACAAGTCAGCTCATCATCATGTGATCTAGCATCAAGGTATTTTTCTAATAATTTGATTTAAAATTACTAAGATTATTATAAATTTGTAGGCCTAAACTGTATTAATGAAACAGACAATTATAATTAGTCAGCATTTTCAGCTGATCTTAATATACAAGGTATATAAAGTATATATTTTAAGCCATGGAACTGTGTGGCGGCCTGGCGGACAGCTGATGTTCTCCACCTTGTCTGTCCGCAGTTTAATATCAAGCAGGATGTGCTGTGCACAGTCAAAGTAATACACAAGTAGGCCTATATCATTTGACGCAAGACTTCCCGATCTGAAGACCATTTAATCTACTTCACCCAATCTTCGATTATGAATGTGATTTCGTTATACTATTGACATTGGTCACCATTAAATATTGGAATATTGAATGTATAGATACATGTATATCTTATATATTCAATCAAGAATGATTTTGGAATCATTTGTAATGATTAGGCCTATAATAATAATATTTATATATAGTAATAGGATATTATATAAGGTGTTTGCACACTGGGTAAACAATAGCAGAATAGCAGACTACAACACAGAGTAACCTAAACTACCAAACATAAAACCTGCTCTCCTTTAGTTTGTGTCCAAGTGCACCCATTGTTGCAACTGTTGAAATTTTAGTGAAGTTCAAAAACGGGCGTATTATATCTGAAGAATTATTAATTAATTATAGGTAGCCGGCCACCTTTGACTAGGCGAAACCTCCGCTGAACTTGGAGGATCTCTTAACTAGATTGCCCGTGACATAAGTATATAGGTAAGTATATTATTTATAGGCCTACATGTTTATGGCCTTCAACATACTGTATTATTATTTATCTATGACTACGACACAAGCCATTTAGGCCTAGTTGTCAAATTTTGATTGCGCTATTTAATAGGAAACCCACAGAAAACTTTTTTCAAATAATGTAAATAGATTCTAGAAATTTTTGTGCAGCTCTACAATTAATAACTATATTATAGTAATCTGAGAAACTAGTGTAACGTTATCAATAATACTAGTCTTTGGAACCATCACCATAGAACTTATTCTGTGGCAGCTTCCTGTGTGTAGAGTTGTAAAACCAACCATATAAATATATAGAGAATGCCCTCCTTTGCCTTTTGGGACTTGTACCCTCCTAATCTCAAAACATCTTTGCTGGTTGCCATTGTCATTTAATTTTGTGGTTATTTTTTATGTCGCAGACAATGGAGCATTGAATTACTGAGTAAAGTCTTGTCATAGAGCTATTCACTACAGCACGAATGTAGACAATGGCACATTATTCAGAGCATTTATAGAGTCTCAGTGCTGTAGTTTTAGTTTACTAGTATGGATTCTAGTCACCTGAGGAGTTTATTGCTACTTCTAACATGCTTGGTTTGCAGCCACCACATTAAAGGTAAGAAACAATGAATCAAGTATCATCAGAAGAGCTAGTAACTCTTTTGTTAGTATACCAACAGACATTCACCTGTGACTTAAGTTGAATGAGTGACTGAGACTGAGAGAGCCTGTCTTTTCTCATATAATAGGGTACAGCTTTGAGCTATGACAATGATGGTAGATATTTGGGTTTATAGTATACAAATTTTGCTAGAGAAATTACATACCTGCTTGTCAAATTAATGGTAATACAATGTCATGCTTGTCAGCCTAGACTTGGCATCTAAATTATTATGATCGTAATCTGATCTGGGATAGCTATTTTAATAAATGTGAACTATTGCCCTGCTCAGATAAATTACAGTAGGGCTAACAAAGCCATAGGCAGGCTATGTGTCTCATATCAGGTAGGTGCTATACAATTCAATTCAAGTTCTACTTACGTATTGCAATGCTTAACTATATTATAGTAATCTGAGAAACTTAGGTGATTAATGTCTAGGCCTGCTAAGGAGACTAGTCTTAATGTTTGGGTAATGTTGGAGTGGCATTAAATCATAACAAATATATTATATTAAGACTACATTATAATATAGGCCTACAATATGACGGACAGTTGTAATTGTAGGCCTAGATTGCTGAATGCAACCTAGCCTTAGCCACAGTGAAATGAGGGGGTGCTCTATTCGGGTGGGATACCAGAATCTGGAGTAAAATCTGGTAGTTTCGGGTATAATGAGAAAGATTTCTTGTTGTTTTTTTATAATTATATGACTTGGAATCTACAACATGTAGACATGATTCTGGTCTCCTAGATAAGTTTACACTCCTATCAGAATAATAAGTATATGTAATTATGTACCGTACTAGAAATATTGTATACACCATTATTACTAGTCATATATATACTAACAAAATAGTATAATATAATATATTATAGCATAGTCAGTATATATTTGCCTATGCCCTATGATATAAACTACTATAATAGACATTATTTTAACTCTGGTTAAATAGGCATGTTATAGGGATTACTATTTCTAAATGTATATACTGTCATGGCCTGTGCAGATTGCAATACAATAATTACTGTGACCAACCAAAACAGGTGTAACTAATTAAATTAGTAGGCCTATAACATTTAGCATTAATGTTGTCAAACTGCAATAATATACAGTGTTATAGCATAGGACTTGCAAATGCAACCGAATTAATTATTGCACTATATTACTATGACATGTGCATCTGGAAAACTGTGCTGACCATGTACCCTGCCTTGTCCATAATTCCTACTTCACTTGTTCTGAAATGCAATGATATCAATTGTGTCAATCCTATTTTGGCTCACTTGGCTTTCAATACTATTAATGACCAGTCTAACTAATGATTTCAATGCCATAACAAGCTTTATTCCATGTATACTCTTGGGAAACTACTGCTGGTCTAAAACTATTATAGAGTAGTGGGCCTAAATCTAAAATAGAAACTAGTGAATCATTGTTTGTCAGAAGCTAGTGTGTAAAGGTAGTCAATTAATTAACGCAGGTGAACCTGTGTGTGCTGTAATGTGTATAGCGTGCTGTAATGTGTATTATAGCATGAGGTTAAAATTGATTTTATGATGCTTATATCTGTGACTCATTTCTGCTGCCACTGCTGCTGGCTGGCTGTGAGCCAATAATTGTATACTAGAAGTAGTTCTAGTATATTATCTGAGCGATGTGTGAGATGCAATTTTAGAAACACAAGTTTTTATGTTTTAAATCCTGAAAGATGAGCTATAAAATATGAAATACACGAAGTATATTATAATTATAGGTAAAGCTAGCTGACGGTTGCCTTTTCTTTGGACATCGTCCTCTTCATGTCCATTCAACTATTCCAAGTATAAAACATACATTGGGAGGCGGTACTTAGTCTAGATGTCAGATAGAGCTATAATAATTCTCATTTTGCTCTGGGTTAACAATTAACATGTCCCACCAAACCATACAATTATATTAATTAATGCATCACCAAACTAGACTACATCCTGGACATGGACTGGGCTGTTAACTAGTCATTGAAGGAGCCCCTTGTCTGAGTAATAGAATGCTACTAAGTAGGGTGGGCCTACTAACTCATATTTATTTGGTAATATTATTCATTATTATCATTATCATAGTGCTCATTATAATGGCAGCTCGTGAAATCCTTGGTAAGTGTTTTCTCTCCAATAGATGATTATTTGATGAACAACTTCACTAATAATAATGGGGCATAAAAAAATTGCATTTCATAACATTTCTACTGACTACTAATAATAATATAATATTAGTAGGGTCATATCATGGTTTTTCTTACTGATCTATGTTCATGCAGACAACAACTTTGCAACAGTTTCTGTGCTTTCACGGTTTGGTGTTATTTGCCTTTTAGCGTCTTCACCGCTACGGTTTAAGAGCCTGCAGTTTACGTTGGAGCCTAAAGATACTGTGGTTAAAACTGGGGAGCAAACTCTACTAGATTGCAGCGCCAACTATGACAATAGGGAACCTACCGTCTACTCATGGAAGAGAAATGATGTCTTACTGAAACCTTGGAACTCCTATCCATCTAACCTGAACACAAGGTAGCCCTACCAAGTCTTTGTTTGTCAGCCGACTACCGTTGGACAACTACAACAGGATGTTGTGACCTCTTTCTGATACCTATTTTATCTCAACCCGTAGAAACTGCTCCTGCATATATCTGCTGCATCACATGAAAATTTACTGCTTTGAACCTCAACACAAAATATTGCTCTGTAAAAGCAAAACAACATACTTTCAACATTTTGTTCATTATTTAGCAGCGGTATATATTCATCTGTTCATAAATTTACAATTACAACCGGGTTTTGATTTTCATCTACAAACAGTTCTATTGTAATGTTTAATGATTCATTGTATTTACCAGTTGAAGAGTTTATTTCACTTTTGATAGTAACTGAATGCTATAATTACATTGTATTGACTTTATTGCATTTAATTGTTTATTATTTCTACACCTACGCAGGTTGATTATGACTAATGGATCGCTGTTAATTTCATCCGCAAGTCCTACGGGGCGGTCGCCAGATGTTGGACGCTATAAATGTATTGCAGAAGTGACTGAGAGAAATAGTGTGCACCGTATAGCTACTCCAGAGGTTGAACTCTCTATTGCAGGTTAGCGCCGGCATACACGCAATGAACATATCACGTAATCCTCTGTTAATCTATGTAACTGCACGGATTAGCATTGTATGTTGTGATTACGATACAGCTTAGATATACATATATTTAGAAACCTAGACAGTTCTTGAAATAAAAGTTCACTTGCAATGCATAACCTTGACGTGCCTGGAGTATTTGAAAATAATTTCAGGTACACCATAGGGCAAAGTAACACCTGTGTTGTCTGCTCATACTGTGCATATATACGGATACGGATGGATACGTAGATGTGAATGTGATGCAATTGTGTTTTAGTGATTTTGCAATGTACAAGTATCACTTATCGCAATAATATTGTTGTTAATATTCAACTCGATATGACCTGAACATTTTTTTTATACAGATTTGCCTGCTTTCTCGTCACAACCCAAGAGCTTAGATCTGTATAATGGGGAGACGGCTATGTTCCGATGTTATACACGTGGCCATCCTCAGGCCACCTATACTTGGGTACGAGATGGAGTGCACATGCTCTCTTCTATCCGAGTATTGCTCCACTATAGTGGTGAAGTGTTGGAGATCAGATCTGTTAACAGCTCAGATATAGGCCAGTATCGATGTACGGCAAAGAATGTTGTAGGCCAGGTTTTAAGTTCTGTCGCATCATTGAACGTCTTTGGCAGGGCAGGTAAGGGAGTGTATTGTGATGATGGAATTGAAAAAATTATTTTTAAAATTGAATAAAATTTAGCAAATGAGTGGAATATAAAAAAATGATTGTTAAATTAAATTAGGATAGAGTCTTAACTGTGATATAATAGACTTGGTGTTACAGTCTCTGTGGTTTGCTCCCTGGTGTTACAGTCTCTGTGGTTTGCTCCCTGGTGTTACAGTCTCTGTGGTTTGCTCCCTGGTGAACATCTGAGCGAGTTTGGTCAGTGAACTAAGAATGTCAGTCAATGTTTTGTCAATATCTTTGTTTGACTGAGATATTACAGTTTTAGACAGCTAAAGACACCATCCCAGTCTCCACGTTTGAAGACAGAAAAATGTATAAAACATGTAAATGTACTGTACATGTAATGTAATGTAATGTAAATGTAAACGTAAACGTAAACTGTAAATGTAATGTACTGTACAAGTACTGTACTGTAAGCCGAGGCAAGCAGAAATCCAGGTGGAGTTAGAGAAGGTCGAACTCACCCTTATTGGGTTAGCTGTCATAGTCCTCCCATCTCATACGGGCTTGTTCAATCCTAATCTTTATTCACTTCCCTTTAAACAGAGCAGTGCACCGTTCTGGATTATTCTGTTTCATGAAGAAGATTGAAAATTTACAAGCTGTGAATAATTTATTTTTTATTAATTTAAGTATTATGTTGATATTTATTGTAAACACTAGGCGTCTACAGTATGTTGTGCATCAGAATACCGCAATGTGAGTGGTATTCTCGCTGATTACGAGAGCGCTGTCAATTTCCAATCGCAAAGATGTGAAGCTGTCAATTTCCCCATCTCTAAATCGGAGTTTACTGGAATTAAATACCCATTTTCCTTAAATATCTCTTTTGTGTAGCCTAAATATTTTGTTCTTTGTTCACTTGCTGTGTCTTCACTGCAGATTGCTATGATAAAACCACTTTCTTATGACATTCATGATTTTTTGTGCCAAATTATTGAAGGGGAAACTTGTTCTAACATATTTTCTGAAAGGTGCATTTCAACTTGTTAGGCAGTGCAGAAGGTACAACAACACCTGTGGATGTGTTTGAGAGGGGGAAAAGGGATGTAGGGGGGGATAACTCATCTTCTATCATATCCAGTATTTGGGGAATGTTTGGTGGCTGGTCCAATAAGAAGGCTACAACTGAGGCCCCCATCATACTAGCTACTACACTCACCACTTTCCCCATTTCACACTACACTCCCCACTTTCCCACTACATTCATAAGGGAAGAAGACACAAGTTCTTCACTCTCGGTGACCACTCCTTCATCTACCATCACTTCACTACCCGCAAGCCCGCCTACGTCACTGCGCCCAACCCCACCTATGTCTCTGACCCCAACTCTCCCTACGGCACAGCCTCCAACCCCACCTACGTCACTGCCCCCAACCCCACCTACGTCTCTGACCCCAACTCCACTTACGTCACAGCCTCCAACCCCACCTACGTCTCTACCTCCAACCCCACCTCCGTCACTGCCCCCAACCCCACCTACGTCTCTGCCTCCAACCCCACCTACGTCTCTGCCTCCAACCCCACCTACGTCTCTGCCTCCAACTCCTTCTGCACCCATGATACTTTCTATCCCTTCTACACCACTACTTTTGACCCCTTCTACATCACCACCTCTCAATCCACTCCCGGAGACAAAAACATGTAAGCATTTGAAGTATTTTTGTTACTCCAAATATTGGTTATGTTATCGATATCTGTTGTGTGATATCGATATCTGTATCGATATCGATATCTGTTGTGTGATATTAGTTCAACTTTGCAATTTTATAAATCCTGCAAATATGCAATCTTTGTAGCACATTTTCATTATTAGCATTGCATTAGCTAATACACAACTCATAACTAGTGTGTTATTTTCATGCTATAGCTATGCTATTGTTGTATGCCATGTAATAGTATTTCTTGTTGTAGGATTGTAGGACCCATTGTATTATATACATTGGCTTTCTAGGACACTGGTTATATTCAGGTTCCACCCTACACCCAGTGGTGTAGTGGTGAAAAAATCCTTGCCAGTACTCTATTTGCAAATGTAGCG
>JAOQGN010034740.1:0-12996 GCA_027564295.1 Himantozoum antarcticum
GTGACCTGGTAAATCTAATTCTAGGACACGCTGACAATCAATTACGCCCTCCTGAATGCTGAACTCCTCATTATTTATATTATATTGTTGTAGAAATAACTCCCATTTACATGTGTTTTAATAATATTGCTATGTTGTGTTGGGTGGTAGATGGCTGGTCTACTTATGGCCAGTCCAACTACTGACTGTCACAAGGTCTGTGCTGTCAGCCAATCCCAATGAAGCTATAGTACAGACCAGTCATATACTGGTCTGTATAGATGCAGAATGGTTAACTCAGCCATTTTGGAAAAGTTATCCGCCATTCTCCAGTCATGAGCGTGGTCAGGCCCACATGCATGAGTGAAGTCTATGCTTGTATTTGTTATTGTAATTAGTGATATAAAAGCGTTATATAGCTTTATAATGTTAGCGTTATATAAATGCTATTGTATCTATGTTGAGGTGAGAATGAGATGAAATTCAGACAACAGGTAGAATTCTTACAGTGAACTTACAGAACTCGCAATCAATTGTTTGCTTTGCTGTGCTTGTGAATAATAAATAATTATATTATTATACTGAATATATTTGTATTAACTCTGGAGGAGGTAATTTGGGAGATATAGTTTACTATTTCAGGAGCAGACAGCATTAGCACATTGTATAACTAATTTAGGACAAGAAATGCTGATTGATTTGGGACCAATTCGAGTTCGAATAGATTCGGCAGTAGACAATTTCAAGCTTGTCAGATTCGGGAACAGGCAGCTTCGAAACAGTTCAGATTCAGAAAAATGCATACTGATTCTCGTGGGGACAGATTCGGGCCGGCCCAATCATAATACAGTAGACACCGTGTGTACAGTAGACATAATTAGTTGCAATCCAGTATCATACATTTGACACGTAAGTTTTATAGATACTACACAGTATTTGAGCAGCTCTGTAGTGGCCGTACTGTGGTGGACAAGCTTAAGCCTCCAACTAAAAATGCATTACAACATTATAATTGACTTTCAAAATATAAATGCCTTACAAATTCTAATACTGTGAGCTTACCTGTTGTCCAATCCTAACAAATTAGGTATCAAACGACAGCTGAAACATTGATTGACCATTATAAATATGGTGACAAATTTATTCTAGCAAGAACACAGTAATAGCAATAATGCACCACATATTATAGTCTCCAATGTGAACTATCCCTTTAAGCAAAAGAATAACTATGTGCCCCAACCCAAACCCCAAATCGCAAACTAGAAGTAATCTTTTGCTAACTGTAATTTACAAACTGTCAGTATTCCATTCGTACCTGTTAGGCCACGAGAGCCTGTGCCACCGGTAGCTCCCGTATTTCCTGTGAAGCCAGTAAAACCTGTGGCACCCGCAACAAAAGCTAGATTTCTTCCCTTGGCACCTATTGCCCCTTTGTTTCCTTTGACTCCGGCAGCACCAGTGGCTCCCATCTGACCCTGTCAGTGTAGGAAGAGTAGTATATAATATACTGGCTAGGATAGAATTTTGAGACCAAAGACAACGCCACGAAACTTTTGAAACTTTATACGTTTGATAATAGCAAGGTTTACAATAACCAACTGTTGAATATGGTTGCAAAAGTAAGACATCAGATATATAAATATTGCATAATGGACAGTTAATCACAAGCAAGTATTAAAATATATTGCTAATCAACAATATTAATGAAAATTAAAATTACATAAAAAATACGTAAATAATTAATAATATATTATTAATTAATATTATACCAAAGTATTTTAATTGTGTTTATGATTGTTAAATAGTTGTAATCTTTATATTTCTGGGACTTCTCAACCTCACCTTACTGCCTGTGGCTCCACGACCACCCGTGTTGCCTGTTGCACCAATATCTCCTGCCACTCCTTTTTCACCATCAAATTGAGGTGGTGCTGTTACCAGCTGGCCAATCACAGCAGTGGTTAGCGAACCAACCAGAAGGCAAGTAATGAGCTGTATGAACAACATTTCAACCTACACAAAAGTAACAATGTCATCGATTGTCTAGAAGCAGTACAGATGCAGTAGCTGCTAACAATCCATCAGACCAGCAATTGGTGGTGTTCAGCTGTGAATATGGGGCAAAGACAGTTTACAACAGACAAGTCACAGTCGTTGAGTTGGGTGGGCATGATGCCCACCCTGTGGCATATGGATGGTGGGGAAGATGACTTGGTTTGAAGGCATCAATCTACAAGCCCTGCTACAAAACTACGATCTGGGTAGAACTCATAACCAATGCATGTATCGGGTATTATGTATAAATAAAACATACCAAGAGAATAGATAACTTGCACATTTATGAAGTGTGTGCCAATGATTCACTGGGAACTGGGCATGTGCAACTCATGTCAAATGTAAATTGTGAGCATCGCCTCTATACCAAGAACTCTCACAAAATGTAGCACATGTGTGTGTTATATTCATGGGACAAGGCAACTTCACTAAACCATTCATTGTAACTAAAGCAATCGAATCATCAAATCAGTAAGTGATCATCTACTTTGGTCAACTTCACCGAAGCTTTCCCACCAATTTTCTTGCTCTCCACCCATTTTGCTGGAATATGGTGAGAACCAGGCTGCCGGAGATTGTAAAATATAGTATCATCAATCACCACGCTGCTCTTCCGTCAGAGCGAGGCCAAAGATACCCAATCTTTGGTGAGAGCAAACAGGCAGCTTCATAAATGACGCAAGGATTCTAGTAAATAATATATATATACAATGCAGTGGTACTCACGTGATCTTAGCCTAGTCAACTTTCCCTGTCTTCATACAGCATGGTAATAGTTCAGTAAAGAGATGTGGCAGCTATCAGTCTCAAATAGAGTGACTGTGTAAACCTACTTGTACTACTAATTATATAGTAGCAGCTATTGTATGTTATGTGAACACTATGCTACTGACCGCACCTTACTGTTGTTGTATAGCTACGTCATTTCACGTGCGCCCGCTTGCCTGCCTGACAATATTGTAAGGCCTGGGTGAATCTATTATAAAACAAGCTATATACAAGAAAGGGAATAGCCTGGAATGTAAAACGCACTCGAGATATACATTATGAAACAATGTAATTGTACACCTAAGCGCTTAATGCTACAAATGATCAATATATGTATGTATAGCCATTGATGTAGCCATTGATGTAAGGCAGAGTTACTGGGTAATATTCATCCAATTGGTTTAGTCTATTGTCTCAAAGAATGGCGAGTTAGTTTTCGCAGAAGAAAATCTAGGTTATAGTAAACTTCACTCTGATCATGGAGCATACATGCAAATATGTATTGCTGGGATAATTATATGCAAAAGTATTGGGATAATTATACCATTTCCAGTTGCATGGCCTATTTACCTGTAGTAGCGGAACTTCTGCAAGTCAAGAATTGTTGGAGTTACCCATCATTCAATTTTCAAATTAAGAGAAACTTTTAACTGTCTTTTAATGCCATCACTAGATGCTTCTGAGTTATGAGAACTTTCAACTCTTTTCTAGCTCACAAGTTCCTAAGTTCGTCAATTTCATTTTTAATTAAATATGGCCTGGATGAATGCAAAGACAGATTGGAACATATATACAGGAGTAATCAAATATGGACATTTAAAGTTCTCTATATGCTTGGCCGATCAAGATGTAGATCAAAATGTAGATAAAAATTGCTGATCAGCTGATCCAGATGTAGAAGGATTGACCTTACTCAACTCTTTCTCTGCCAAACTTTTATCGCTTCTCTCCCTGTGCAAGTTTGCTGAAGGGAATGTGCTGCATTACTCACTGAATCTATGATTGAGTTATCAAATATTCAAATGTGACTTCTTACGACCGTTGATATAAAATTCCTATTAGTCTACTAGTGTTAGTAAACAGTGAACTTTACAATTAAAATATTTATTGGAAACTACCATTAAGAGTTATCTTCTCATAGCCACTGGAGGAAAGACAACTCCTGCAATGCAATAACTATTTTGAATAGCACAACTGCTCCCAAAGTTTAACCAATGACGTAGTTTAAGAAGAGTGCATGCAGTTAGCTAGATGCATGAATACAAAGGAGTACACGAATATTTGCAAGGCTCAATCTGCTAGACCCAATCAGCCGGAGGTGATGCTGTTAATATTAGTAAAATACTAGATTAGTAAAATGAGTCACGTCACATCACGCACATGTGACGTTGTAAATTATAACATAGGGATGTATTTAGTGTCAGAGCAAAGCTACCGGCACAGATAATTACAAATGATCATAATTCAGCAAGTCATTCAACTGAAAGCAGCAACGGAAAGGTCAGCAGTAACAGTAAAAGGTCAACAGTAGCGATGAAAGGTAAAGTATGGTGGCAGTCTAAGACAGCAAAAGGAGACTCAAAGTGTTGAATACAAGAAGAGTTAAAGAGCAGTTGATAGCCTGAGATACCAGCAGATGAGTAGATGTTAGGAAGAAGAACAGCTCCCCTACCAGATAGTTTGACATCTGTGTGAGACAGTCTGGCCTTGGCCTCCCTATCTGCAGACAGCAACGTTGTGCATAGCAAGAGATAGAAAGAAGTGGGTGTGTGATAGCCTGAGGCTCTGTGGCAGTTAGTACCTAGGAAGTGGTTAGAAGTACCAAGTAACTGCTTTGTCAGCCATGTTCAGTCTTCCAGATAGTGATAAGATATTACAGCACTGCGTACTTGCTCTACACAAGCCTGCTCTACACAAGCCGGTAATTAACCATTGCTCCATGGCATTCTTTTAATTGGTCACAATACTACCACTAATACTTGCTAGCTTGACTGATTAGTTTCAGCCACCAAATTATTAGTCATCAGTTACTAAATGTATAAAGATAAACAGGGCAAGAGAGTGAGCGAGCATTTTAGCACCAGTTTATTTATGTTTACTAAACCAATCACAAGTAGATAAACAAAGACAATATTAGAGATCAAGAACAAAGTCATTAAAAATAAATTATAACTATTTTAACATAATTATTATAATCTGTAATTTGGAGTTGTCTTCTCGTAGACTAAGGGGCCATGAGTAGACAAAATCCAAATCAATCAATAATACAGCAAATTGTGTAAACAGAGCTGAGTGGAGCTACATAACATGCAAGTACTACCGGTCACACCAGACTAGTGAGTGCTGCAACTATTTCTGTAGATGGTGAAGTTGTCTACCCATTATAGTATGATTGGACTTCCATTGTCTGCAATACACTGGGCAGGCAATTAAACAATGACTATAAAATAGTAGTAAAAGACATTATGTACTTTAGTTGGGTCCACGGACCTCCCATAGAATTGCTCTACAGATGTATACATGGACTACACAAGGAGTTGTATTCTAAATATAGACCAGACAAAAAGTTGCAGCAGGTAACACCGGTGTACTGACAGCAGATAGTTCAGCTATTCTGTCCAGCAGGCACAAGTAAAAATAATATCACAAATATTTCTAAAATGTAATCACCTAAAAAATTTAATGCAGTAATGAAAGCCATGCTATGGCAAGTCTTGCGATGCAACAATTTGGCAAGATTTCAGCTTTAAAAATTCAAAACAAGAATATGAACAAAATTAATAATAAGTTAAATTGTTATAATAATTAGTATTATATTAGAGCTGTGTGATACATACACAATATATTGGACAATAGCAAATACGTACGAGATTGTAATTAGCACCATACTATCAACTCATACTAACACATATACTATCCACTCCAATTTGCTGCGCCTATAATTGGGTTGTATTCTTGCCCAGTTTTAGATGACTTTCATGATGTAAATGAATTATAGGTTCCAGAGTCAAAATATAATAAAAGTTAATTGCTAATATATTTGTAACGATCTGGGCAATAAATTGGTGGGTGCCTATTTTCAAGCGTTCACTAACAAACAAAGTATTGGCAAAGGATAAATATTGTTCCAACATCAAGTTGAAACTATCGTTGTTATTGTAATAATTATAGATCAACACTTTCATATGGCTACTATAATATTGCTGAAGTTATCAAATCATGGAGACATAAGTTTGTGCTGTATCACACAACTCTAATATACTATGTATATATTTATAGCACAGTGTAAAGATAGACTAGTGGGAGAGTAGCTGGTAGTAGCTGGAATAGTGGAGTAGACTAGTAGTAGACTACTAGTAATTACTAATTACTAATTATTTATCATTAATTACTAGTTATTAGTAGTAATATACTAGTAATTACTACTTAAAGTTGACTAGCAGGTGACTAGTAGACAGTAGACAGACTAGTACACAGTAGATATATGTAGTAGAGTTGTTAAAAGGAATTGAACATGGTCATACCCTTTAGAAGAGGATCAATAACAGTCTTCCACTTGGCAAGGTTCCAAGAAGCATCTGCGGGCACGTATACCCCATTAATAAAGAACCATGGGGTACCAGCAACACCCCCTAACAAAAGATAAACAATGAGATGTTAAATCTCCTGCCGGCAGCAATGAATAAGAAGAAAATCTACAAACACCAGTGTCTGGGTTGCTAATATATGGAACTAGCAAATTTTTCTAATATATGGCCTCATTGTAACTACGGGTTTAGCCTCACGAGCAAGGCAGCAAGGCTGACAATGCCTAACATACATTGGTGAGCAACAGCTCTCTTTTTGTTTTGAATTATTTAACTTTCATTGCTAAAATACTGAAGGTTACAGTATTACATAAAATAATTGGTCACAATAAAATGTAGAGAAAATGAATACTCAATTATTTGCAATAAAAAAATATATCATAAAAATTTAGCAGAAGAATCAATAAAAGATTAGTTTAAATCTTAAGTTGTGCAAGTGTTATTATTGCCAAATGAAATACGCACAAAGCTTTTAGTATAAATCCACACAGCAGATAGGCGGTGCTGTGAAAGTATGCGATAATTACAACAGCATAGGTACGTATTTCTAGGACATGTCTCACAGTCTTCTGCATCGTAGCCTCAATTCCATTTCTAGATCTTGCTTTGAGCTATGCATTTTATGGAGCTATTGCAGCAAAACGCACAACGACCAACTGTAGTCGAAGCCCCAACAAAAAAGGGATCGAAACCAGGCTATAACTGATTATGAGGAATTTTAGAAATACTTTTAGAGAGTGCACAACTCTATACAAAGAGAAAGGGAAGATAACTCTGGTGATAATTTCTATTTGGTGTGTTATTTTGTTGGAGAGCATTTTAGTTAACTGGGCTTCAACATTGGCGAGTTATCCTCTCGTGAAATTGCAAAAACTTTGTTCCAATTCGCAACAAAAAGGTGAGTAGGGCATGTACAGCACATGAGTAACCACCTCCAGCCCGTAGGAGAAAGTCTTGTTTTATTCCGTGACTATAAAAATAAAAGATATTATTTTTACCAAGACACAAACCGCCATCAAGTCACATTGTGGGAATCTATTATTTAAATTCGACTCTGTGGAAGATTCCACGGCAAGTATTGTGGCACTGACGTAGAATGACGCAGCTGCACACTAGAGTATAATTAGGACTGTATTTAAAAAGTTTACACAGCGAGATACTGTAAAGTGTAAACATTCCGTTGATAGAAAACGACAATATATGATATTCTCTAGCGATAAAGTTAAAACCAAATGTCAAAACTTTGATTAAGCAAATAAAATAAAGACAAAGCAGGTTATTTCTAGATAACGGATATTTAATGCTGGTGAAAATTCATTACAATCACCATCATTAGCCTTGACATTGGTCACACGCAGTGCTCTGTTATGTAGCTGCTACTTGTCCACAACTACAATGTCATACAATGCACAATGTAATACGTACGTGAGCAGCCGTACTTCCACTCCACTCTGGCCGCCCAATCATATTGAGAGTTTACCATCAGCTTCTTAAAGTCAGCAGGGTCGTAACCTAGACTCTGGCTGTACGATGCAAGAGTGCTACAAATAGAGTAACAGGTCATCAAGTGGTGCAAGTCAAGTGGTGCAAGTCAAGTGGTGCAAGTCAAGTGGTGCAAGTCAAGTGGTACAGAGTACAAAACTTTGCCATTTGTTGTACTTAAACTTGGCAACTTTGCGTACTTTGGCAAGGGGAAGTAGAGCAAAGACACAGGACGGCCAGATATTGTACAATCACACCCGACACCAAACACAATCACACCCGACACCAAACACACCCGACACCAAACACAATCCTTAGAACAAGACTAAACGGAAAAACTAGATGATTGCACCTAACAAATTTATGAGGTTTCTTTGAAATCTATTTCTTGTTATGTCTATTGAATATTATTGATAAATTGATACTGTAACATATACTGAACTGTAAGACATTGCACTTTATTTCGCCACTTAAAACAGCTGAAGCCTGTCATAAAAGCTGTTTACAGGAAGCAATAAAAAAGATTGATTAATGATCATAGAATTTTTTTGTAATTATAAGCGTGTGATATAAATCTGATAATACTACAATGTATTCTGATTTAAAATTACTTATGGAAGTGAATAATAAAATAATTCTTTCGGGCTGACAGGTGTGTAACTAGCACAGCTCCGAGTGACTCATGTCTTCTCAGAGGTGGCCGTCTGTGGTTCAGGAAGTGCTGTGAATTGCTGACGCTCCGGAAATGGTTGATACTAAGAGTGTGCATGAAGTTCCATAAAATAGGAAGGTTTAAAATTTCAAGTTCAGCAAAATACGACTCAGTTGATGGTCAAATCATTTTAGCGCATTTCCGTTGGACAGATCTTAATTTGGGAAGGTTGCTTTGATCATTAAGCATGTTACAAAAACGTTGAAAAATAGTGCATTAGGTAATAACTAATAATGGCTCTATTATCGCACATAAAAAACGCACAACTTTTGATGATTGACAGTTGACATTGACACACCTGATGTTTTTCGTTTATCCAAAATAAATAGCACCACAGTGTTCCTTGAAATTAATAAGAGTACACTGTCCATGCTATGATTATAATATGCCTAAAAACTGGAGAGTCCAACAGGCTTAGTTAGGAAAATATTGGTTAATATTAGTTAGAAGCTCCCTAGCATTGGATTGGATTGTCATAGAGTTGGCTACACACAGCAGTGGAAAGCTACTCAGTAGAAATTCTACACTGATAAGTAGGCCTAAGCAGTAGAAGTATAAAATATGCAGCCTTTTTTTAGCATAATAGATTATAATTATAATAGATAAGGCGAAGTTTGATCGTTTGATATTTGGTCACGAGGCCCATCACACTAGGGGCTATGCAGTAAGCAGTCTATAGAGGCACTGGACATGGCACATGGTGTCTGGTGCGCATGATAATATGGCACTGTCACATGGTGGTTGTTGCACATGTTTAGGGCTATATATAGATGGGGGCACTAGATAAGGCACATGTCACATGTTGGCTGATGCACATGATGCTTGGGGCTATATACCGATGGAGGCACTAGATATGGCACAACGTGTCACATGCTGGCTGGTGCACATGATGTTTAGGGCTATATATACATGTAGATGGGGGTACTAGATAAGGCACACGTTACATGTTGGCTGATGCACATGATGTTTGGGGCTATGCACATGATGTTTGGGGCTATGTACAGATGGAGGCACTAGATATGGCACATGTCACATGGTGGCTGGTGCACATGTTTGGCATAGAGAACCTGTCATCACATGACATCACATGACATCACATAATGACATCACAAGATAAAGGTAACAAACGCCAGCTGCTCATCTCCCATCTCCAGAAGCTATACTATTTATTGTCTATGCCAACCTGGTGTTATAGCTGGTATAGACACCAAGGCATACATTATTATAGGCCGGCCTCTCTATGACCGGATCTCAAGATAATAAGAGCTAATCTCAGGATATTTAGAAAATAGGGTAGGATAGAACATAGGGCAGTAATCAATATGTATGCTAACGCTTGGATTAGGGCGAGTGTAAACAAAGGGCCTATTCAATATGATGCAGGATGGTGAAATAATGCACTAACTCTTGCTGGTGCACATGCACTCTTTGCCCCAGAGTCTAAAAAATATAATATGAAGAAATTGGAATTCATATTGTCTGCTAGCGCAACTATGATAGTTTCAAAACCTGACCAATCCTGAAAATATGAATAAAAACTTTTCTGTTAATAAAATTTCCTTTACTCACTGCATGTTGCACAAGATCCACAGGCAGCAGATGTGGTGCTAAGCGTTTGTGTGCATAGTCTGAATTAAACCGTAGGTAGCCGTAGGTAGCATTAAACCGTAGGTAGCAGACAGACTAGGCTGACAACCTGTTAACTACAATACACAGACCAGTTCCAACTTTCCCAGAACTTTACACTATTCAAGCCGGGCTGGCAGCAGACAAACAATACATAGCACTATTTTACATTTTCCAGTAAATAAGTATCAGTTTGGAGTTGCCCACCTCCAAATAAATTGGAGCGTTGTGGATTAGCTATAATTTTGCCTTATATATATATATATATACTAATATGGGTGTCTCTCTCACACTTCGTACTTGCCATCCTTTCTTACCTCTCTATTTGGTCTAGATTATCAAGTCTAGTAGCGGAGTCTGACCAGGAAGACTGAGTGGCAAACACTGCCTGAGCCCACATCAGGGCAGATTCATCCCCACTGTGGTGTGGTAGAGGGTTACTGTACGCAGCCTGGGCACCCTGTCAAGTAAATGTGGTAAACATGCACTCTCATTATTGTAACAGCAGTGAGTTAGGTGTATGTTTATGTTTCATAAGGGAGCACGGTCTATGTTCCGACCAGAATATAGGGCAGTTCTCAGTAGGACTCAGGATGCACTTCCTGGTAGTGTCCTGGCTGGTTCCGTGTAGGGTCCTGGCTAATACTGCAAAGTACACAGGTTAATGTATCTATTCCATGTGTGCAATAGCCTGTAGAACTGAGAACTTATAATATCGCAAAATACAAATAAAAATACCATGAACCCAATTCGAAACCTCAAACCCTCACAACTGCTAACCCACAACCCCTAACCCACAATCCCCAAACTCACAACTTCAAACCTCAAACCCTCACAAATCTGCAAAACCTACAATCCCCAAACCCATAACTGAAAACCTACGACCTCAAACCCACAATCCCAAACTCAAAGCACCGCCATTGTATATTATAAACAATGACACCAATATATGTAAAAATCTCCGCACTATTTATACATATTCAAAAGTTGTTGTCAAGTGATTTCTATTGGAATACAGACGACATCAAGTAATGATTTCAGTAAGCGTTTGTAAAGAAGTGTTGGCATGTATTAGTGAGGTCATATATCGACATGGTCGAGGTATTATTGTTACATATCAGATGAGTCAGAACTTGACTATTCATAATTTGCCACAACGTAACATTTGCCGTGACAAATGATGCATTTAAACTAAACCACCGCGCCGTTACTTTCTGTATTATACCAAGAAATAAAGGTTACCGAGGCAATAAAATTCTGCTCATGTTGAGGTTATTCAGTTTAACAACAAGGGAAGTGTTATGGCTGATTAATTTCTCTTAGCTTGACATGGTAATCGTGGACGTGTTCACATTGCAATTTATGAGGAATTAAGAGATAAGTAGGCCTATACACTAATATGCCTCCTGGTAAAATGCAGCGAGACTGAGAGATTGGTGAATTTGTATTTAAGAGTTGGTACATGATGGGACACCTCATTAAACCACCCATAGCCTAACTTTCTAGCTATAGTTTCCACATCAACTTTCCAAACTGGGATACATAATAATGGAAGGCCTTAGGCCTTAGCTCTCCTCCGCTACATGTAGGTGCGATGACTTAGTCACTAGGAGCTCCCATACCCTCACATATAGCAGACCTTTACTAGTAGAGTAGTAGACCTAACCAGGAGATGACCTGCTGCCAGCTTTGAACAAAGAATGTTTCATCTAATCTAAACCATTGAGATAAACTGTCAACATGTCCATTAGCGCCTGTGAATTGTCCCATTTCAAATTTTGTTCCAATTTTGGAAATTTCTCATTTTGGACCAATACGCTCGACAGAGGGGATCAATATATAACTTTATAGAGAATCTTATGGGCTTTGAAGTGAAACCAATTTGAGCAGCTTCAACCTATCTCAAGTAATTATAGTAGTAGCTAGTCTGAAATAGGAACAACATCAGGAGAAAATATCCCCAAAACGGCAGGATCTAATGGGTTAAGGGAGACATAAATATGAATGCGGGTAGATGGTTTCCATTGGTACTTCCTGGAATTGCTCATAAGCCTACAGTGTATGATTTTCAGCAGTTCATTACAATATAGGCCTACTTACACCCTATATATCTCCTAGTCTACTAAAGTACAGCCTATAAATTGTCACAGAGGCTGGGTGTAACTATGTAGCAGCCCACACTACATACAGAGTGACTCGGAGGAGAATCAAACCACTGACCACTTGATCATAGTCCGGACACTCTACCACCAAGCCAAACTGCTCACCCTAGATAGCTAGGTACTCCAAAGCTTATGTAACGTACTAACTGATTATGCAAATGTTACTCGTAATCTAAGACCTGAAAATATCATTGGAGACGTGCACCAGATTCCAGTGGAAGTTTTGGGTCTATCCTGCCCAATACTATACTACTGCTCCAGATTCCAGTGGGAGTTGTGGGTCTCTAATTAATGATAACCAAACTAATGGAATATATTAGAAAACCATAAATCTGCTTTGATAGTTTAAAATCAAAGCTCACACACTGGCAATCATTCAGACTGATGCCCAACAAACTATTTCCGACCTGCGGGTCGTTCGGGTGCTACTTGGCAGACTTAACCATGATAAATCAAAATCACCGATGTACATGTACATGTATATACACAGTAGAGCTCATTACAGACATTAGGTGGGCAAAGGCAACTCACCGACGCTGCAAGGTGAGCGTTCCTGTGATATGGCAGTGGAAACATGAGGAACTTGACTCGCACATTCTTATCCGTGTATGTATCGGCTACCTTC
>JAOQGN010034851.1:0-12995 GCA_027564295.1 Himantozoum antarcticum
ACCGAGGCTACAAAACTCTGACCTTTACAAGGTATTGACACAGCATACATAAGTATTATATACAGCAAGGAAGCGGATATAGCAACTATAAGTAACAAAATAAAGCTAGGTCAGTTCTATTATGGGTCCGCATATTACGTTTGTAAATGTAATTAGGTCAAGCCGGGGGTGCGCTTGCCTGCACTCGTTGGCTATTGGTTGAAGGCAGATTTCTTCAAGTACTTGATTCTTTACTGTGTTTAGTTTGCTGTGGGTAATTCATTCGTTAGAGTTTGCATTTTGAAATAGAATATTTCAATCTGTTGGTCAAACTTGGTGATAGTGTACACTGTGCAGTGGTTGATGCACTATGAGAAGCAGCTGCACCCTGAAGATAATTGCACTGCAGTTGTAGGTGATTCAGACTTTCAGTGAATATAGTTAGTCTGACTCTGAGTTTGAGTCTGAATCTATTACAATGACAGTGCACTTCTAGCCTTCTACTGATGATGTAGCCACAGCCAGAGAGCACTTTTTACCACAATATACAGTATTTGTTGTACATGAAAGTAAAACAATAATTAAAATAGTAATTAATAGTTTCTTACATTTAAATATGAAGAAATAGAAAAAATTTAATTTAAAACAGTAAATTATTATAATATTATAACTAAAGAAACTGTAAAACATTTTTGTATAATGAATTGTTAGCAGCTGTTGGTATTATTGCTACCTTATGATATTGCATATTATTGTTGCTACCTTATCATGTTTTTGCATACAGAATTTTCTGCTATAAAAGTAAGTGCTAAAGTCCATGTAGGCCTATTCATGTTTAGTTTAAGTTTGGATTAAACTAAATTGACCATTCCAATACTATGCAGCAATCTATCGCATAGCTCTGCTGTCAGTCCATGCCATACTTCACCCTTTCTCTTTGAGGATCAAATTTACCAAATTATCATGATCACAAAGAATAATCGTTGGCAATAACGCCAAGCTAAATTAATTATTAGATCTGTGTCCCCTCGCTCGTCACATTTTGGAGGCTCTCCTAACACTAAATGTAGCGCTCGCTCGTCAAGAATTAGGGATCAATTCAAAACTCCAATCCCTCACTCCCTCACCACATATTAGGTTTTGGCAATAAAATCTTGAGCTACGATTGAGTGGAAGCATCCTGATCTGGAAGTTTGTCTTAAATCAGCCCATTTTTTTTACAGTATCTGTCATTAAATGTTGATGTATTGCTGGAGAATATAATGTATTGTAGCTTACACATGAGGAAATTCAAAAATAAATTTGTATCTTTACCTCCCTCATCGAAAATTCCTCATCTGTAAATTATAAGGCTATAAATTTAAATACCTCACTCGCTCATCCCTATGACTAAAAATTGTGGACACAGATCTAATGATCAATTGAGCTTGGCCTTATGTAAAACATGCCTTCCGACTTCTGAGATGCATGATATTGGTTACCACAATAAAAATTGTTAATAATAATAATAAACCCTCCCTGGCCTCCCTCTCTCTCACTGCACAGCTATGTCGCTGTACTTGCCTGTACTGCATGTATCTAGGCTATAAAAACGAACTGCGACATGAAATGTCGGCACTGTTCCGTCACAGATACGATGTTTTGTGAAAGCCCCAATGGTCACAAAAGTGTCCATGGCTTTCTATATAGAGTTATCTTCCTTCTATGTATAATAAGGGGGATAACTCTATGCGCTATTTCCCTTTGGCGCTATGGTACCAACCAATGACCGGCTGCTTTTCATTCACTAGCAAATGACATTGATGCTTACAAATTGCAGAGTTGTAGCATTACCGTTTCACGCATTTCTATTTATTTTGGTGACCGTTGAAAATACTAAATAATGTCCGGAGTACATAATAAAATTTAGTGGCAAAATAATTATTCCGATTCACACTGACAGAGTGTGACACTGCTACTCCAAGAACTGCTCCTTTTCTCTTGCTTTTGTGATCAGAATCACAGGCTGCCTCTGTTCACTAATTAGCCTGCAATCAGTCTTTGGGGCTGGTAGATGTGATAAAGGAAGGAATATTAAAATTAGTGAGTCTCTCTTTCATTATTTCATATCCTCCACCACAGGCTCATACTAGTTACTAAAAACTGACTTTGAGTTGAGCTAAACCTTGCCCTCTCTCTAAGTCGCAAAGCTGAAGTTGAGCATTTTGCTCTCTTTCGCTTCGGTGTGAGTACCGAGTAGTGACCCTCCATTAATTGGTAAGACCGAAGAGCCCTGTTGACCAGAACCACAAATTAAATTTGTACAAAACCTGTCGGTCAATTATGGGCCTAGTCATCTCTTAGTCTTAGATACTGGTGATCCATATCTGGCAGAAATATAAATTATGCAGAGTGCAGTAGCCTGTACTTGGCAGAAATATATAAAAAAATTGTCTACTTTATAATTTCCATGCCTAGAAAATCATGATTCTCCACTCAGGGTCACCTGCCATTGGCTTGTAGCAACTACGACACAACAGAGTAGAGCTAATTGTAGGGGGTAGGGATAGTTCAATGGAATGAGAACACAAACATCACCCAGGAGGCACCCAGATGACCCGGGTTTGATTTCCATGTGTGCACCTCACTTGATTTGTATAAAATCAAGCGATGAGGATCACGGGTCGGGATCTTAAGCAAGCTTTTGAGGTACCCACATTGGAATTACTACGCTTTTCCCCCAGGGTCTCCAGACTGCCAAACACAGTCTGACTTTTGTGTGGAAATGATAAATAGAAATCTTCACCTGAACACCTAGAAAGCCATCAAGTCTGATTTCCGAATTAGTTTTGTTTCTAAAAACTGTTACCGGTATATGGAGTGACCACAACCAGTTAAAACGGTATAGTAAGACAAATTGTTCCCAAAGCTTAACCTGAGCAAAGCGTAGCCATTGAAAGGGAAGTTCCAAATTAGAAACAGGAAACACCTTCCTTCGAATAAAAATCGGTAATGCGGGCGGCTCACCGAATCGACTTAGGTCGGAAGGTGTTTCCTGTTTATATTTTGGAACTTCCTTTCAATGGCTACGCTTTGCTCAGGATGCGTTTTGGGAACAATTTTGTCTTACTGTACCGTTCCAACTGATTGTGGACACTCCATATTATGGTTTTTAGGAACAAAACTATTTCGGAAATCAGACTTGATGGCTTTCTAGGCGTTCCGGTGAAGATTTCTATGAATAGTTTGCAGGCAAAAGTCAGACTGTGTTTGCCAGTCCGGAGACCTTGGGAAAGGGTAGTAATTCCAATGTGGGCATCTCAAAAGCTTGCAAATCACTTTGTGACCGACCCGTGATTGGGATATACGCCGTGCTATTAATGCTAAGGGCCTCTGGGCAAGGCACTGAACCTTAAAGTGGCATGGTTGTCCTCCAGTCTGAAATACTGACAGTTCGTAAATTACAGTTGGAAATAGAGTGTTTCTCCATTGTGGTTTGGAATCTGGGTTGGTGCATATTTTCCCCCGTCTACTGCCTAAGTTCTCACTCTTTTTCCAACTGTAATTTGCGATTGTTCATGGATTCCTCCGGCCTAGCCCGGCTAACCCATGTAATTGCATTGAGGAGTTCTCTGCTGCTCCAGCCCTAAATTGAAAGCAAATCAGATGTCGTATATGGCGGCCTTGGCCTCGGCCACATTATTTCTCTCTTGTGAGACAACTAACGGATTATAACATATACATACCTGTCCCTCCCGTAGCGAATCCCACACAACAGTGTAGACTACGCCTAAATACCTGTCCCTGCTTGAAGTGATGCCTACACCACAAAGTATACCTGCCCCTCCCGTAGCGAATCCCACACAACAGTGTAGACTATGCCTAAATACCTGTCCCTGCTTGAAATGATGCCTACACCACAAAGTATACCTGCCCCTCCTCACCGTTTCACCTGCAAATTCCAAAATCGTTTTCACCTAGCTCTCCAAATCTAGCTTCAAACTAGAACTAACTACTAACTAACTAAAATCTAACTTGGGAGTCATTCATAACACAACCCTGATGGCTATAATGACCAACAGCATCATCAGCATTGGTTGTTGGATTTGAATATTTACTACCCTAGGTCACTTTTAAATTCATGCACTTATGTTTTGCGATTTTGTTGGAAATTGTCTTTTCACTGAATTAAAAGTTTTGCGGGAGTTGTCCTTCCGCAAAAATAATAGTGCAAACAACAAAATGTCTTCACCAAACTTTTGCATTCTAAATGCATTTGATTGTCATCATTTACAGTTTATTTTGCTGTACCACAACTCAAAGAGGAAAATGAAATTATAACATCATACTAGTGTCATGTATTTTCTATTAATTACTTAGTTACATTGCCCTCACTTTTAGTTCACTGAAATAGTAGAGAATTAAAGACCACAATCTTCTGCAGAAAGGAAATTTCTTGATAGCCGCAGCTTGAAAACATTCAATCACAGCTATTTGGTTGTTAGTATACATGACCCACAGACCACAACTAAATTGAAGAACTCATTTTATTTATCAGAAACATCACAGTTTTAAATTGTTACATAGAGAAATACCAACATAGAGAGTACACAACTCCCAATCAGAAATGTAAAGTAATTAAGATTGATTGTTTCAGTATTTCACTCATATTTTCAAGACACTTATAAATTCGCGGTTGTCCCCCATCGCGAAAACGCGAATATATAATTTCAGTGAAAAGTGATCTAGGATAGGTTTTTACTTGATTAGCTTAGCTAATCTAATTAGGTTAGCGAATATTAGCTGGTATGCGAGTGTTATAATTATTGTAATATTTATAGGCTATTTAGTCAACTAGTTATATTGAATGGCAACTTTAATCCAACACCACTATTGACACAAGCATAGGTTTGCCCTTCTAGTATAAAACTCTTTACAGAATTAAAAATTGGTTTGTAGTTGATGCTTGATTTTTAAAAGGATCTTGCAAGAGATACGGATGACATTGTGGTCTAGATGCTTATAATATATACTAAAAACGACAATTCTGGCCTACCAAATAGTACCGCTTTGTGGGTCCAAGTGGAGGTTATCCTCAATCAATGATGGCTGTAAATTTTCAATGTATTATGGAAAGGTATAAAATGCTTCTCAAACTAAATTGACAAGTGGAAAATATAATCAAAAATATTGCATATGATTGCACCTTCAGCCCTCAATAAATATAGATGTAGTTAGCTATTACTGTCAACAATATTTTGTAACAAAACCACACAGTGATCAGATTGTAAGCAAGCTCCTGTCTGTGGCTTCATGTTTAATTGAGAACACGGGATAGTCAGTATGACCCTGGGATGGTCAGTATGACCCTCTTTTGTGGTGCTTCTACTAATTTTTGTAGGTCAATTTAGACCGTATTTCTCAATTTAGCAAGTCAACTTTGATATTAATAATAATTAATGATCATATATAATATATTAAAATGGTGAATCTTCTGCTTTAATATTTTATTATTTGTATTTAAAGAAATCTTATTTAATTAGATATTGCCGTATTTTCTTATTCTAGGTACTGACGTCAATAATAGGCTACTCGCCATCTATTGCCATTCAATCAACCTGATAGAATAAGAATATCAATTGACTGCACGTTGAAGTGATATACAAGACATCCACATCATCAAATTCATTGATCACGTATAAAATGGCTGTAAGTAAAGGCACAACACGCAATGATATCTTATGATTGCAGCTAATGCCAATTGACAGTATTGTAGATTATAATTTAGTCTGTGCTATCACTTGTCTCCTTTAATATTACGAAGTAAATAGGTTTTCTATACATGGTATGGCAAATTATATGTCAGCTCTGACATAATCACATAAATGGTAAAAAATGTTCAGTACTTATGTATGGCATGGATCAGATCAGGCAACCTCCATTGGGAGCAACAGAAATAGAATATAAAATAATTAATAAATTACAAATCCGACAGGCAATAAAAAAGTGTTTGCTTACGAGTCGCAAACTATTACCTAACTATACGGGTTTGCAATTTTTAGTTCCAACTACAATACTGGAGAACTTGAACTTAAAGTTGTTAAATGACTTAAACTGAAATTATTGGATGCTACTTTACCAGATTTCTTCAAATTATGAACATGGCTAATTGCCTAACTCTAATGCTGGGCGTATACAGGCTACTGAAAATAAATAATAAACATCACACGACAAGATATTTGAAAGCAACTGTTATGTTTGTTATAAAGCAATCACCATCAACAGAGTATAGGAAATGAGTACAACCCATTTAAAACAACTATACTATCTTTCATTCTGTCAGATATATTGGATAACTGTGATTAGGTGAGTTAGATGTGGAAACTGACTAACGCAATATTGATTAACTTTGAGAAAGACAACATATTTAATGAATTACTGTCATCCAATTTATACAGATAAATGAAGCCATGCAGTACTAGGCTCAATAAAACTTATTGGTTTAGTCATATCAATACTAAAAAACTGATATCTGTACCTTGCTTCACTGCTTATCCTTCAGTATTGCTCCTGTCTTCTTCCAGGAGTAAAAGCTGGTGCCTTGGCCTTCAGTCACCAATTTTTTAATTGTGAGATAACTAACATATTTAGTTATTTGCCATTTAATGTTAATAATAAATGTTTGTAATTTGTCAAAATACTGATGAATGGATGCTATTTTGCTAGATTACTTCTTAATTATGAATAACTCTAATTCTAACGCTAAGTGAGTACATGTATATACTGAAAATACATACCGTATAGTCCCGACTTAAAGCACATGCGCTTATATTCGGGACCACTGTTTGGAGGAAAAGATTTTGAGTCTCACTGTACAAACACATAGAACTATAAGCGCACCTGAGCTTCTAATTGAGACTGGTGCGCTTCTAATTGAGCCCAATTCTCAGCTTATGGTTTTGGTTGTACAGTACATTTATATGAATGTACAACCATAGATGCCAGTGGCAAATTGTTAATTGACATGCACAAATCTGTCTGTGTCTATGAAACTGGGAAACAACATTGTTTGTGAACACATGATACCATTATTACCAAGAGTTAACCACATTTTTATACATTCCAATTTACAATGTTTTTATTTTCACTCATTACTGATAACAGTTATTGTTATAAAATAGATGGAATAAATTTGAGTCTAGTTAGTAATTTTATTTCCACAAATGATATACATGTAGTATTTGATTGCATCGAGATGCTAAACAGCTGATATTGTATCACCACACTCACTAGCCTTTATTTTCTTGTCTTCTTTATTTTCTTTTCATTGTGTCAGTATTATTAAAATTGAAAATTATGTCAATCTGAATGACACCCAGAAGCAGGTGGGTACCACACTAGTATATCAGTGTATTTTCGCATAACTTAGTCAGTTAGTCTCCCTTATAAGCGCACTTCATAACCAGTTTCTGTCACTGTGAGTTTCATTCCATAAGCGTATCCATTTTCTGTTGGAATTTTGGTCCCGTTTATATAGCGCATGCGCTTATACTGTAAAACCCTCACTATATAAGCGCTCAGGACTTGGACTATAAGCGCATGCGCTTCTTGTCAAGACTATATAGTAATAAACAATAATTTAAGAATGAAATGATCACAAGACTGAAAGATATTTAACATTAACTCTTACGTCTGTATCTGTTATCAAACAATAACCATCAACAGAATATATGAAATGGTGTGCAGTGCCATTTACCCAATTCGCTATCTCTCATTTTGTCACATACGTATACTAGCACATGGATAACTGTAATTAGATTAATGATATGAAAATTTTAAATTATATATGGATATTATAGAAATCGTCCTTACACTGTTCTATGTCTTGTATGCTCTGTGACATTCATTGCTACCAACGTATGACTGTGTTGTCTTAGGTAAGAGTTTATTAATACCCCTTCCCTATTCACTCCAAATCTATAATATTGAATATCAATAGAATAAATGAAAGTTCTCAGATTCATCAATGTATATCAAGGACCTTTGTAGAACAGTATAATATGTACAGGGTGAGATAGGTGGTTGTTCCAAGAAACGTAGTGAAAGCGTTCAATCTATATGCTGTAATGCTAAGTCTCTTTGCTTCAACTTGTCTCCCTACAATATATATGAATACTTTGATAAATGGCTGACTTTATGTATGTTGTTAGCACTATTTCTTGTCAACATGAAATATTTATGTTAAATATTAAGCCTACTTGAAACGAAATATAAACCACTTTAGTGTGAATACTGAACTGCAAATTCATAAAAATGAAGAAAATGTCCTATAAATTACCATTCACTTGCATTTATGTGTTTCGTTGAGATAAATGTACGAGGTGGGTGCAACCTTTTTTATAGATAATCGGCGATCTAAAACAAAATCATAGGCGAATAAATTGTCTTATCCTGAATATGTGTGATGTCCCGAACTGAAAACCTCCAACGCAATCTTAGAACTACCTGAGCTGAAAAACTACAATCTTGCACCTAGATGATATATCCGAAATCACAGTAACAAGTTTGTAAGGTAGAACGGAAATGTTTGAATTTTTTTGTTTCATTTACTTTATTGCCAACTTGGAAATTGGCATCGGGTAATCAGGATAATGAGAGCCTAAAGCCGTCATTTACACATTTATGTCAAAAATTCATTTCTATGCACCACACCATCAATCATCACCTTACACCAGATAGCTTATGTGGCATTGTATTCCTAGTCCGGTGAGTATATATTGGTACTCAACTCAATCTACTCATGTTACAGGTTCTTGAGTTACACTCGCTTCATGGAGTTATGCTCTTCTAAATGCGAATTAGTAGTCAAGAGCTTATTCTTGCAATGTGTACACACTCCAAATTCCCATTGTTTTTAAAAAAATACTCGCATAACTTGGGAGTGTTTAGTTTGTAGCCTGGATTACTAGAGGGGTTCAGCACGGAGTTATCAGCTCAATGATGTCCTCGGATCTCGCTGTTCAGTCACGTGACACACACGTTAGTATAAAGTAGGATGGCATTCACAGGCAGACGGCATCAGTTCTGACCTCTAGCAAAGCACGATTGCTTCAATGAAAATGAAAATGTCTAGGTTTATTAATGTTGACCGGTGTTTTTGAGAGGGCTCAACTCGCCCAAAATTTCCATTGAATATATTGACAATACGGTCCAGGGCAACACTCTGTTTGCCACCGACAGCGTTGAGCTGACAACACCGTGCTGAAGCTCTCTGTTATTGTAGCGTCTGTCACAATGAGACTAATTCAACAATTTCACCGAGTGCCTTTGTTGAATTGTTGTGTATATGAATAAAAGCATAACTCGCCTTTATTCAATACAAACAATAAATAGTCATACGACAATTTAAGTTTCATTTGAAAAGACAATCATGATTCACGATATAATCCGTGATAATATCTTGAATATAATATTGAGATGCAAGAGAGAATAAGCATTTAAAGATGGCTGCCGTCAAATTTAGTGAAGCAAGTCCGATACTTTGGGAACTTCTGGCAGCATACTGGCATAGTGCGACTTCAACTCAGCAACGACAAACTTACCGCTGTCATTGAAATTCTTTGCTCTAACAGAATATATAATAGCCACTATTCCTAACACCACGTTGCAAGTCACGCAGTTGATTATTGACCAGGGGAGATAACTGTCTTCTCCGTGAGGGTCTATAACTACTGCAAGTGGTTCGCAGCATCGTATTTTTGTCGACAGGTGATCGTCTCCTACGTTATACTCTGACAGTAATTCTACTCTCTCTATATGTTCAGATCCATGTATTGCCAATTGAAAATCCTCCTCTAGCTCAGCACAGTCTTGAAAATGGAAGAAATAATGTGTTATGTAGATATTGGCAGTAGTAGTAGGCCTATCTACTAGCTAGTTTAGTAATTGTTACCAGCTAGTTTGGTAATGGCTACGAACTAGCTACATGTAGTTGGCACCTTTACCACCTGTAAGAAGATTGATGGTCCTGGCCAACCTCCAATTGGGTTGAGTTTAAACTAGTATCTAGTGCTTACTAATAATATGATTTCTACTATTCCCTTTCACATGTCCTTACATTCGTTCCATCGGTTCTACTACTATATGCAATGCATACATATGGATTGCAATGCAAGGCATACAAGTGAGCACTTGTCTATCTTATGGTTTACAAACAAACAATATTAAGTCATATCTAGCAGTTGACTGATTTTTTGTTACTGCAATTGTGTGGATAGATGCGGATAGATGCAAAATATGTAATTTAAATTTACCATGTCGATATCCGGAATATGTTTTTTTTATGGTTTTGTTGCTATGTGTTCCGAACATCCCTAAGGTCGGAACCAAGCATGCGAACCTGTGGTTAGCTGATCTTGGTAGGATATAACTCCTACGCATGACACCAACACCTACTCATACCTACAACTATACCTACATAATTATAGTATGTAGTTATAGTTGTGCTATACCTATATATACCTACATACCACATACTGAACCTGCTATACCTACATACTCTCCTATACCTAGATACTCTCCTTACCTACATACCACCTACTGAACCTGCAACAACTCACCTCTGGGTCTATCCAGTTTATCTTGCATTACTGTTGCATTTCGCAGTACACTCCTGTATTTGCTAACATACAAACTATTCTACCAAACAGTTCAGTAAGTAATTACAAAGTGATATCAGTAATCAGTATAATAGTCACAAATACATGTAAATACTAGACCACCGATACCTCAGTTACGTCAGTGCTGTTCTACCTGATAGCTCATTTATCATATTGTGGAAGTTGTTAAACGCTATACGCATGGGAAATATGTTTAGGTCGGATGTCTCATGGGGAGTTTATTTACATAAATTAACCATGCGTATCCCTTATCGTTCTAACAATATAGGCAGCCTAATAATGCTCAATTGCCAACTAATTATACCAATAGGTATGCTATCAATGACAAAGAGCAAACAAACAAGTTCTGAAGCTGGGCCAGGCCGTTGGATTAAAACGTCCACCAGTGCTCTTGTGCCTGGTGTGTAGTATGTTAGTTGTACATCAACACATTCCACAAATAAGAATTGTAATTTTCGAAGGCAAACCTAAACCTAGCTTATTGCTGGCTAAGGCTAAGCTCACCACATGTACAGCACCGCTTTTCCAACTACGGCCATCATAATTTCATTCTTTCACGCTTTGAGTGGAATACTACTTTCCCAGTTTCAGTATCCTAGTATCGCTTTCTCCGAACTGCTTTCCTTTATGGTCCTCACTCGGCACAACTTGCCTATAATAGCTCCTCACTCGGTACCACTCTCCTATAATAGCTCCTCACTCGGCACCACTCTCTCAGTGCTGCTAGTTTCTGTTCAGAAAAAATAATATTTGCAAACTTTATTACAGTAGTATATTAAAAATATATGTGAATTATACTACGCTGAATTACAAATTCTTAAAACAATTTGCTACAATATATACCTGTAGCAAATTGTTACAGGTATGGTATATTCCTATTTTTTTCAAATTTGTTCATATTGAAAAAATAGGAATATTTTCGCAACTGTTTCTAATCGTGTCTAATTGATGAGCAAACAAACCCATTGTTGTTTGCGATAGGAAATTTGAAGTTATAACGTCAAATTTGCTTATCCATTGTTGTGAGACTCCCATCCGCCTCCCACAATAAGTCAAATATGTTTTCTCTTACAGAAAGGGAAGAGTAATGGAAAACAAAAGTTAAAGCGTGAACAAAGACGAGAGGTGAGTGAATGCTGAATGGTAACAAAGACGAGAGGTGAGTGAATGCTGAATGGTAACAAAGACGAGAGGTGAGTGAATGCGGAATGGTAACGATAATTATTAAAGTCGAGAGGTAACAGAAATACTAGTAAAGATGAGAGATGATGGAAAATGGTAAAAATGTGTGGTAAAAGTCTTAATTATAAGTTGGTAATTATTTTCTCAGAATTATTTGTGGCAAGAGGGTAAGGAAAGCCGGTCATTTTAGGTAACTAGATGACTTTTGTAAGATTAATGAAAGTCAAGCTAACATTGTTAATTGTTAGACTGTACACAATTTCCTTACACTCTGTAATAGCCCAATCTCTCATTAGGCTATGTCAGTCCCTCTGCTGGGTGAGGGTTGGAACTTGGAAGAGTAAATCAACATTCTGTTACATGCACTCTTCCCGCTATTCATCAGGTTGACCCGAACAACAAACTGGTTCCACATGGCAACATACAGATAGGAAAGTTTTCAACATGCTGCTGTGATTTTAGTAAAATTCTAATACCCATCCATCCACTCATCAATTGTAACTATTATTCTTGTTTGGCGGACTGTGGTGCCCTATCATAGCAGTTCTATTTTGTCAATGCATTACTGCATAGTTATTTAGAAGTATTCTTACTTTAGGATGCTAAGAGGATTGCCGTAGAGCAAACACTGGTAAACTCCGCCAACAGCGTGGAGAACCCTCTAAGCCTGCTAAATCCTTTGTTTAGGAAATATGGAAGGAATGGGTTAGTACTTAATATTGATTAGAATGACAACATTGCCAGTGTACGGACAACATTGCCAGTGTACAGGGTATATCAATTCGACTGTTTCGTTGAAGATTTGTAAGCCTAGTTTGTAGTATTTTCCAGTCTGTTATCAAAATAGCTTGTAATTCCTTGTCACTTTTAAGATTGAGTATGTGTCCCCATATCTGCAGTTCTACCGTACCCACCTCAGCCTTTTACAAGTGTTTATTGAAACCTTATCAAGGCTACGACTATTACTAATGCAAGTAATACCCACAGATGGCTTTATTGGTAGAACGTTTGCTTCTAATACTTTTTAGACCTGCTCTCAATCCTTCGACGTGTGTCATACCAAAAACTAAACATTTATTATATACAGTCAAACCTCTCCTATCCGAACCTGAGGGGACTGTAAAGATGACTTCGGATATGGGAAACTTCGAATGTAGGAAATTGTTAGGAGTTGTC
>JAOQGN010034961.1:0-12993 GCA_027564295.1 Himantozoum antarcticum
TCTGCTGTATGTGGCCTACTGTCAAAGTGCATTCACACACTGTCTGTAGCTATCCTATATTGTAGCAACAATGGCAAGACAAGAGACAAGAGACATTTGGCAAGGCACAAATGATGTTAAGTTTATTGCCTCTTGGACTAATGCAACAATGGTGAGTATTGCAACAGATAATCAATAACATCAAAGGAAATATGTGATTACTTCAGCAGGAGCACAAGAACTTACTGTTACTTAAATTACATTCACTAGCTTAGTTAGTAAAAGGTAGCAATAGTCAAAGGGACATTAAGGGATTAAGCAACTGTTTGTGAATGTATAATTATGCTATGTCAATCAGCACTGCAACATAACTTGGAAAATGTTGGTGCATGCAATGTAACTGTCCATACTTTTTATTATTATTATTATTATTTCTTTTATTTATAAAGCGCTCTAGAAACTTGGGAGCTTTTCAGAACGCTATCCCAACATACTAATTGGAAAGCAAGAAAAAGATAACCACTCAATGGTTTATGCTTATAGTTTTAACAGAATGAGTCCAATATCTAGGAGCGGCTGTGCAGCTGAGTTCACATTGTGTGTAGTTATGTAATATTTTGCATTATGAGTTGTCGTCTCTCTGCCAATTTCTCGACTATTGCCGAACCTCGATATGTTGATTATTTGATAAACTTCTATATTTCTTTTTTAGGTATGTTAAACTTTTCCTAATATCCCATCTGCTATTTCTAAACGTGCATCAATGAGGAAGCAAGAAAAAGATAACCAGTCAATGGTGTATGCTTATTGTTATTATCCTTATTATGCTTCCACTATTCAATTTTTTGATCGATCACCTGCAACTCCCTAGGGCACATCAGTGATACTAACAAGAAGAGAATGGTCAGCTGATGAATTCTCGCTTGTTATTCTATTGTATTAGCTGATATTCCCGAAGGCTCAATACTAATAAAGAATAAGAAAGTAGAATTGTGCATCAGTTGACTATTCGTCCAAATTATGACAGTGGTGATAACAAGAAAGTGAATGGTCATAGGATCCACATGCTTAGACGAGGTGTGAATCCAACTGACTCAAAACATCAGGACGCATCGCTTATATAATGTTGCCAAAACGTTCGACAGGTGCCAAATGGTAGCTAAGCGCTAAGTGAGTGTCAAAATAAACGCAACTGATTCGGCATAGTGCAATTTCATAAAATTTATAATAATAATATGTAGAGAAAAACGATGATACAACCTATTTAAATACAAAATAATGATTCAAATTAGTGATAGTCTTCAAACATATTCAGTAATATCAAGCGTCAGGAAACTAGAATGATAACAGCCAAATGTCTAATACTGTCAGATGGCTGTTGACTGCCGAATGCTAATTAATGCAAATCTATGTGGTGATGCATAGTATGTCAAACAGGCTATCTACATGTAGGTTATGGTTAACTGGTAACACCGGAGGTTGAATGGCACAACTTTTAGTTGATTAATCTTACAGCAATTGTAGGCCTACAATTGCAGGTACTGTGGCGTCCTTGAGGAATGGTCTCAAAGGTTATTGAGTACAGTACATAAAATACAGTGGGGCCATTTTATATCAGCCCCACTGTACTAGTTGGGGTCGTTGCATAGTGAAGTAACTTCTGGTGGCACTGTGTGGTGAATGGGCCTTGATCGTCACTCCAGAGTTTCTTTTTGTGAGCAGTGTTTGGTGGAGGCTTGTTATCGATAGCTTTTTTCCAGTGGTAGCAGGTGTGCACGTTCCGAAGACGGGTGGCTGCTTCCAATTCATCTGTTTGATGAAGACTGGATATTGGACAAGGTCGACTTGGTAAACAGCTCCATATTTGCCACCATGTGGCTTAGAGCTACCAGAGTGTTCCTGGTGGTGGTAGACCATGTCTCTAGATGCATGTTGGTAGCCAAAAATGTTGCAAAAACACATTAGTGAGATTTTGCCTAATATGAATGCGCACACAAGGTGTGGTCCTGGTAACATTACAAAGGAGCAGTAATGGGACTCTGTATCACCATCTTTTGTCTTAAACGTGGTGCACATTTCTTCATATGTACAACAACTAATCTACATCGACATCTTCTGTCTGGTCTGGGTGTTTCTATCACCATGATCTCTAGCGTTGGTGTAATCAGACAGAGTGGGGCCATAAATGTCTGGCTGGTTACTGGAACGGGTAGGTCTAGGAGCTAAAATAGGTGAGATGAGCAGAGGTGCGTGCTCCTCAAATAAAGTAATCTTCAGATTGATATCATGACTGGTATCTACAATACATTTACATGGGGGAATTGTGATAGTGCTTGCAGAAGGGTTGACAATTTGCGATTACTTGCAGATATACGGTATTTCAGGTGGTGAGCTACCTCTATTAGTATCTCTATTTGGAATGCATACTGTACTGTGACCCGCTGTGAGCTGTGAGCTGGTATCTGTCATTGGTAAGTTGCTGTAGACACGGGAAGGGGTTTCAATCCCTTATTGTGGGTAGTTGTTGAAACAGAAACCAACGCATCACTAGATGGATTGTTAGGCATTAGAGCTGCTATTTCGGGTTTTCCCTTCAACTTGTGGATTTATATGTGGGAGAGGTTCTGATTTAAGTGTACTAGAGAGGTTGGGCCTAGACTGTCCATTTCTGACAAAACACAATATCAGCCCAAACTTTCAAAAGTGTTTTTCTTTGATTATTAATATTTAATGTCTTAAGAATATCGTATGATATTTTTGTTCCTGCGAATTATCCACAAATTGCTTCTTTTTAATGGTCATAGCACAATATCAGATGAAAACATAATAGAAATTTCTGGCCAAACACAGCATTAATGAGATAAGCATTAGGAAACTGATTGTTATTGAAATAATGAAATGAGCTCAAGCTAATGAGTTGAACAACAATGGTTGATGCAGCCCGTTATAGTATATATCGGATATTGTGTTTGTCAGAAAAACGTCAATGCAGGCAGGCTCTGCACCAATAATGCTTGACAAAACAAAACATCCCAAATAAGTCACACCAAGAGCAACCAAGTCATTTATCACCTATGCCAGTGAATGCAGAGCGCAATTCTGCATCCAACAATAACAAATTTGTAGTGTTCGCAAGGTAAACTGACAGAGGATACAGTTTGAACTTGTTGCATCTTTCTTCATCAATTTCAGTTTTAACTGAGGCTGAGTTTTGTCCAATGGGTAGTAGGACACGGGGACAGGGCTACGGGGTGAAGGGCCAGTTGCTTTACATATGAATTGGTGGGGAACACATCATCATCAACAGGTGTATTGGGCTGATGAATGACTGCTATTCTGGCCCAAGAATCTTCAAAGTTCCAAGATAAATCTAAATTGATGTCTATATGGTCATTGCAAGTATTAAGGGGTTGTAGGGTATATGCTACCGAGACACCCGGGGTTCTTCGTGGACAGACAGCAGTGGAACACGCATCATTAGCCTTTCCAACTGAGGAAGGATACCTAGCTGCTATTTCTTCACCACTGGATGTGTGTGGCAGGTCTTGTATAGGGGAGAGAACAGTGCTTTTTCTTTCAATATTAGACAAAAGGACAGACAATCTAACGCTGTCGACTGGTTTCCAGATAGTACAAGATATGTGATGCATCAAAGAAATCAACATCTGCATCCTGATCCTCATCCATGGGTTCCAGGGTTGATGCAAGTGGTTTGTGATCCGTTTCTGTTTCTAGGTATAAGCAATGTCTTAATATGTCCTCTAAAATTTCGGATTTAATAGCAGAATTTAGAGGAGTACAAGTTGTCTTCTTCAAGTTGCCGCTGTTCTTGAAAATGGTCAGGTAAGGTGACAGGTAGTCTCCAAATATATTTACTTTTTGAAACTTGATTGTCGGTTTTCTTCTCAGCAGATGTTTCCGAAAAATAATTATTGAATTCGAACTAATTCGGAAGTTGAGGGATAATTTGGTTTACAGGGTTAATCTTTTGGCTGCTACCATCGATGGACTTCACGCTACAGTGCATTCAGTAGCATTCCATATTTGGGTATATGGCAGGTAATTGGATGTTTCTTTTTAGTTTTCCCCGATCACTAGTTTCATGGAGAAGAGCTGGAATAGGTAGAATCTCACTATGATCGCAACTGGATCCATTGGGAAGGTGCCTACTGACCGTTTGAAGCTTGGGGTTCCCAAGGTAATTGGGTTTGTGGCTGGGCTCCTCATGATTGGCGTAATTATTGGTAAATGAGAAAATGTGGGTTATGTTGAGATCTGTTTTCTATGTGAATGTTCTCCTGAGCGGATTGTGGTTGATAGCTGGTACTTCCTGTCGTGTTTGGTTGACATCTAGCCTCCACGGACAGGGATGCTTCTCATGATCTACTACTGCAGGGATGATAAAGTTTCAGCCATTTCTCATTCTGAACAGATATTTGGCATGACTTTCGATTTTGTAAGTATTATTTGGAAATCACTCCAGGATGGTGAAGGGTCCAACGAACATAGACTGTAGTTTAGGATTTTCTCCTTGACTCCGTCGTCTATTTTCGAACCGTACTAGGTCATTATCACCGAACAGAAGGTGTTCATCAGCTTCCTCCTGTCTGATGTCCTTCTGTTGTTGCAGCAGAATTGTATGTGCTTGTGCTAGCCGATATTGGGTATTTTATACATATTCACTTTGGGGTTGAAAATCTGCCAGTGGAGGGTGGTGTTGTAGTTGATCAGGCAGACATAGCTCTCTTCCCAGCGTCATGTATTTGGCTGTTTCTTCAGAGGTAGTATGAGGTGTACATCGGAAGGCCGGCATTAGTGGTGGCAGCATCAGATCCCTCTCTTCTTGTCCATGGACTAGTAGCAATGTCCTTAGAGAGTCTCCTTAGGTATGGTTATTTCTTTACATGATTCCATTGGCTTGTGGATCATAAGGAGTTGTGTGTGTTTTCTTTATGCTTCATCGTTGGCATAGTTCTGCCATGAGTCAAGGTTCTACTTGAGGTCCTTGATCACGGTGGATCTGTTCTGGTAATTCTAGATAGCAGGAAACTTGTTTATCTAGCGCCGTGGCAACAGCAGGTACAGTAGAATCTGATATAGCAATAGAATATTGCCATCAGGTAAAATGGTAGGTCAACAACAATATCCATTTGGTAGCCCTTCATGTATCTGGCATCGGTGCAACCAGGATAAGTTTTTTCAGGGTCTACCAGCGAATACTAGTTTGTGACTACCTGCATTTTAGTACCCCTAGATTTAGCAACTTGACACACCTCACAGATGCATATAGCTTGTCTGACTTCAATGGTCATACCAGGCCAATACCAGACGAGTTTTAGATGATTCAATATACAGCGGATGTCTGATTGTGCTAATGTGTCGGTTTGCCAGATTACTGTCTGTCTGCTGCTGGGGGACAGATGGCAGTTCACATCACTTTTCGTCGCAGGGTTATCTGAATTTCCAATACTCCATCCAATCTGAATCGCATGCTTTCTCAGAGCATACAAAGTTTGCGGAACTCATAGTCCTCTAATTCTATGAATTTTTTGGCGGGGATGATGTCCTGTAAGATAAAACTTGTTGATAATTCCCACGTCCCGAGGTCACACTGTTGGAATTTGGCTAAATCACAAAGAATATTTGATTTTGTTGACGTTAGTTTGCTCTGGTTGGGTTTTCTACCTAGAGCCTAAGGCATTCAGGGTACAAGGTGTAGATACTTGTTCCTGAACATGGATGTAGTCTTGAATTCGGCACACTAGGCCATTCAGTTTCCATTTGTGTGCCTTTGATTTCGAGGTGAGAGATGAGGCATTTAGATAGAGAAACCACTGATCTGGTCTGATGTGGGTGTTTTCTTCTGTGTGAGTGAAGGGGTTCATATCAGGGTTAATCATTTTTAGATCAAGCTCAATCTGGTCCTCACTGGGTCCTCCATTTCATATCTCTATCATATCACATTGTTTGCAGTTTTGAAAAATTATTTGACTGCGTCCATCCGCATTACCATGTTTCACACCAGTGCTCAATGCTCAATCTTATAACTGAAATCAGATAATATTTCTAGACAATGAGCGAATTAGCCGGACGTCTCTCTTCATCGATATACCTAGAGGAGGATGTGTGGTCTGTCCTTAGGCGGAGCTTCTGTCCTCAGACATAGGTCTGAACTGTTTCACTGCTTTGACTAAGGCCAATAGTTCCTTCGGCGTGACGCAATAGCTATTCTCTGCTGGAGCATGGTCTCGCTGTAATATGGGATGACTAATGCAATATTGTTCTCCTGCTTGGATTTGTCATAAGACATCTCCTACCCCTACACCCCTCGCATCAGTGTCTAGTATATAAGTTACTGTCAAATTTGATATCCCCAGATGGGGGACTGTTAGCAGATGATCTCTCAAGATTTCAAAGGCTATTTGATAGTTATCTGTCCATTTCCAGGTGGTATCTTAGACTGTGAGCCTATTGATTGGTTTGACTTTAGTAGCGAAGTATTGTACATATTGTCGATAATAGCCTATGGTGCCAAGGAAAGCCTGTAGGTACTTGACATTGGTAGGTCTAGGCCAATCATTGGATGCTTATAGTTGGATAGGGTTGGTAACTATTCTGTGTGAACTGACCACGTGGCCTAGATAGCGGACTTCAGGTTGTAGCAACTTGCACATATATTGCTTTAATTTTAGTCCAGCACTTTGAGGCGACCCAGTACCTCCTCTAATCGAATAATGTCACCATCGATGCCAGTGCCAATGATGATGTTGTCATCTAGGTGCAACAGAAGACAGAAGAGACTTCCAGTGGAGTCATTGTAAAACTGGTTATATTCATCACTGGAATGTAGCAGGAGCCGATGTGACTCGAAAAGGCAAATCTCCAATTTTGCAAACCGGACCTGGTTGCAAAATCTGACTTTTCTTGCGCGTCCTTGTCTAATGGAACCTGTCAGTAGCCACTGATGAGCTCCAGTGTACTGAAGTATTTGCTCGCTGCTCCCTGCCAGGTCGTCCAGACTTTTGTCTATTCTTGGCAATGCATAGACATCCTGCTGGGTGACTCCATTATTAGTAATCTGTAGTCTACCCAGAACCTTCAGGTGTTATACTTTTTTCTGGCTTAGCCAACAGATGAACTCCAAGTGCCATTGGCAGATTCAATCATGCCCTTCTTGAGGAAGTCTTGTACCTGTATTTTGGCCTCTGCTTCTTTGTTGGGTCTGGGCCAATGTCATGGTTGGCAGATGGGTCCAGTGCCCAGCAAGGTTGGAATCTCATGATCCACTCGGATTGTTCGTCCCATGTCATCATTACTTGAGCTAAATACACCTCAATATTGAGATAATAACTTGGCTAGGCGTTGTTTTTGCACTGGATTTCTGCACCTACAAGTATTACTGCAGAATTTGTACAGCTTCTGTAGGTGATCACAAACTGTGTACAAAGTTTTGTTGGACCGGTTTTCACTCTGGGTGAGTTGTATGGAATCTAGTTGATGGTCTTCAATAGTCTGCATCGATACCTGTGAATGTATCTATGATGGTGTCTGAATTTAGCTCTCATGGGTGGTTGGGGGGGTTGAGGCACAATATGACCATCCGTCCATCCTCTCGATGTTGTTTAGATTACTGGCTATAGTAGCACCATCTGCCTGTCCTTCGACTACACCTAGTGGGCAGAAGTTTCGAGTCGCCACTTGGCACCATGGACCTTTCTCTGCGAGAGATGGAATGGTTACTTATCTCAAAGTTTGAATTTATCTAGACATCAGATGTCCTTGTTGGTCAGTGCATTGTAGTTATTGGTCTTTGATGGAGATCACTGGTTGGTTGAAGTCCATAGAACAATGGTGAGGTTAGGAATGGGATTCCCAGGATGGCATTCTCAGTTATCTGGCTAACGACAAAAGGAACCACGGTCTTGATATTTCCAAATGTCAAAATTGCTAATCACAGCCGACCATAAAAAGGAAGTTGTATGCCGTCAACCATGATGTCGTAACTAGTGTGTCCCGCTAGCTGTTCTCTTGCTGTTTTAGGTATTCAGTTATATATGTTTTTGGAAAGAATATTGGTAGTACACCCGGTGTCCATTAGAACCTGCATTGGTCTCCCTTTTATTATTACTGGTAGAAAATGGCTCCCTCTGTATGGTCTTTCCAAGGCAGTATTTGTATAGTACACATTTCTCTGATCTCCTGATTCATTGCCGAGTTGCTAGTCGGAGGAGTTGGAGTCACCTTAATCGTAACAGCATAATTATCTTGGGTACACTGACCTTCCCATGATTCCTTCCCAAGGAAGAGACTGAGCTCTCTGGCTCCTAGATTGCCTGAAATACCTCTCTCTGGTATACTGACCCATTGTCGACTTCCTAGACAGAGGAGAGGGAGCCTCCTGTCTCTGGCAGGCAATTGTCTCTTTGGAACTCTGATCCACAACCAGTTCCATTAATGGAAGAGACTGAGCCTCTTCATCTCAGTTTGCCTCAAATACATCTCTTTGGCACACTAGCCCACTGCCGACTTCCTAGTTGGAAGAGATAGATCCTTCTGGCTCTGACTGGCAACTGCCTATGTATCTTTGGTACTCTGCCCCACTGCCGGTGCCATCAATGGACCAGACTAAGCCGCCTGGCTCCTCATTGCTCTACAATACATCTCTTTCGCACACTAGCCCACTGCCGACTTGCTAGTTGCAAAAGATAGAGCCTTTTGACTCTGATATGCAACTCCTCAGTTGCATTAGTCCCTCACCAGATCCATTAATGGTGGAGGTTTATTTTGGTTATGGTTTGATACATAGGATTCCCTCCTCTGTCTCCTTTTCTTTATATGATGTGGTTTGGTTTCTCATTCATCTGAGTAATCTTCGTCGGCATGACATGTGGCTTCTATTGATAAGGTTTGATATGTATTGCATAGCTCGATTTCCATTGGAGAAGGTGTGTTAGGGAATGGCCAACTATGTTTAGATAGGCTACATCCGCGCCCTCCCTTCTTTTGGTACGGTTCTCTCCTAACCCAACTGCAGACAATGGGATGAGTCATTGAAGTGGGCTGTACCTTTTTTCCACCAGATTGTTGCGGTTGTTTCGTTTTTCTCGGTCCCAGGGGTGAGTGGTATATGCCTTACGGTTGTGTCTTTGATGTCCACAGAATCATCTCCATCTTTTTCTCTCCTCATATTCATAGTATGTTGAGGTGATTGGATTTTCCTAGTTTGTCTGTTAGCAATTTTGCTGCTTGTAACAGAGGGTCCATGGGCCCATCTTACACATAGGCTATTGCAGCTTTCTCCTCTTTCTCTTTGTCATCTACTTGGTGCACTGTAGTTCCTCCTCTTTTCTGTGTAGGTTTAATTTGCAGATACTGGCTCCCTGCAATGAATCTCGATACTAATAATAGAGGAATGGAGCTCATTTGTTCATCAGAACATATTGAGCAAACAATCTCCAGAAGGGCTACACATTTAGTCACCGCATCAAGCTCCCTCTGAGCCCTTCTGACCCATCTGCTAAACATTACGGCTCAGCAGCAATTTCTGAATTCCCCGGCATGGACACCCTTGACTTTCACATCACCAGATGACCAGGCTATCTCAGTCTTGTTATGCAGAGCACCCCTGCCAATTTGCCTACTTCCAGAGTCTGCACTGGCCCCTGTAGCTGTTACCAGATTTATATCAACTTTAAAAGTCTGTGAAGAAGGGATCCCTACTCCGGAGATCCTCTACTGGTCCTGCCATCAAGCCCGTCTCAGATTGATATGCCTAAGTTGGTGGTTGGCTTTGATCAAGCAGCGAAGCCCAATGGGGATCTCTGTGCAAAGGCGGACAAAAGTACAGGGCAGAAAGTAGAACCCTCTGGCACTCCTCTACTGGGAATTCTTGAAGCTACAGATTTTGAGGAGAATGAAGCCCCTCATCAGAAAATCATCAATATCTTCAAGAAATCGAGTCATCAGACACCCAACAGGAGACAACCCTCTTATTTTTTACCACTGTTCCCACAGCGGCAGAATAGTGAAGCCTCCTGATCAAGAGGAAGTTGCTGAACAGAAAAATGCTCAGCCTTATATAGTTATTGTATATAGTTCGCACAAGGTGGGCCAGTCTGACGGCACCTTCCCTAGCCTACTAGTTTAACACTCAGTTTAAGGTTGACACAGAACCAATATGCCGACTTAGTTATGCAGTGGTGCAATGATCAACAAGATCACGTAATGAAATCATAGGCCTCTAATAGCAATATAAACAAAACTCTGCTTGTCCAGCTGTAATTATGAAAATCTGAAGGCTGTCTTACAAACTCATTGATTGGCCAATGTGTGCCTTCACGTGGGCGATAGGTCCCTATCTCAATTTCATTAAAGACACAGTTAATTTTCTCTGCAATGTCCATGACGGTCTAAACAGGTGAGGTGTTGGCACTAGTTCACTAATTAAGCATTGCCAATCCCATCAAATCAGAAACGGGCTAGCTATTCTGTGCTAGCCATAACAAGGCAGGAACCTCCATGTATGATTGGATTGTCTATATTCCATTACGAGTCTATTATTATTAGAGTTCTTTGAATGGAATCCAAGACCAGACAAGAGGCCGGGAGGAGCGCATATCCATTGCATACTCTCCCCATTAGCGGCCTGCTGGAGTACTGCGGCTAATTAATATTATTTATTGCTGGAAATCCTTCCAAACCCATTATTTTTATCATTTGCATATAGGTTGCAATATAGCTATGAGTTCAATTAACATGACCGTAACATCACTCTCTTTATCTTCTATTTCTAATTTACAAAAATGTTCCCTATTGTATATTTTTGATTGATCATTAGTATTATCTACTTCTCAGCTCATAATATTATATCGATTAGTTTATCTAATGTTAGATACCTCTCTCCAACATATATGTCCTTTAATTTGAGGGTCAACAAGTGTCTTCTTATAACATCCATATACCCTCTCGGTCTACATATTTCATCTCATCCATCATCGACCTGCCTCCAGGAGGTGTGCTGGTGGGTTCTGTCATATACTGATTCACTTTCAGTCCTCAACTATGGGCATGCTCTCAGGTTATTGGCCTGTGTAGCTGACCTAAGATAACTACTTGGGGAATTGTATGGCTGTATCTGCTGGAGCAGCCATTTTGGATAGCTTCCCGGTCGACTTGGGAAGCTCAGTAGCGGGGACTAGTGGAAGTGCAGAGTCTACTGGGAATGCTTGATAAATTGACACTGATCCAATTATGTAGTATCAAGCATTCACAACATTGTCTAATGCACTCTCTATTTTAACACAGCTGTGCAAAATTGAGACAAAGCCCATAATGAATGTGTGTTATATAGTGCTTTGAACTACCCGATTCCAGTAGAGAATAGAAAGCTTAACACTGGTGTATATGTACTCACAGCATTGTGATTGCACAGAATCTTCTGTACATAGCAAGTCATTTTCACAGCATAATCCAGGTCTGATGTAGATGTCTATTCTTCCAATACTGTACCTGCATCCCAGGTTTACTTTCCACCAGCCACCATTGCCACTGGTTTGTGTAAACCCACCAGCTCCACTGATCACTCCATCTACTGCTTTGTCTGCTGTGTAGTAATTAAGTGTACTGATCTGTTCAGCAGGTTTAGCTGAAGCAAAATTACCTGTAATAATACAACTGATTACTTGATAATTCTATAGTACTGCAATATTGCAACAGGTTACCACAACTTCTTAGAGTGGAGGTGAATGGCTATGGACCCCTGTCACCTTGAGTGAGAGGAGACCAGCTTGAACTCTCTTTATATGCTTGTGTCTCCAATACGAAGCAGCAGTCAGAGTGAATTGTGCTTATTTGAGGGAAAGGGTAGGTAGCATGTAAATGGTTTATTATTTACAAGACGCAACTGTTGATAAGCAAGTACACAACAAGGGTGAGAGACTGCGTTTTGTAAACTAACACTTATATTCTAGTCTGGGCGTGACCTCGTGCTGCATGCGGCATTAGTCACCCTAAATGGCAAGGTTGGCAGGACAGTCAGTCACTCATGCTAGAGTTCAAAGGAACCATCTGTTCTAAGCAATAATAATGATAATGCTGTAATGCATACTGCCAGCATATCATCAATAATATGTACTATTAATGCTACTCCCACAATCAGGTGTCTGCCATGGATCCGAGGTGGGGGAGGGGGATTGTAAGATCATTACCATATTGCAAGAGTTTTTCCCACCAGTGTAGAGGCAGCCTAGACTGGTGTTTTAGGTCCGTAGCAATGTAGTTATCTTATGGCATGGTGGCAGGAAGTTGCAAAACAAGTTGGTCTCTTTCAAATAACTCTAATCGCATAGCCTGCTGCCATGACAGCAGGGTGAGACAGCACTATCGGGCCAGGTTGGTTTGAAAACCAGCAAAGGTGCGTCTTGAACCCAAAGCTATGAGATATTAGAGTGTAGATAGCATCTTTAGATTATTGCTAGTAAGCTGAAAAGACGAAAATTCACAACTGCTCTGTCAAAACTCAAATTCCACCTGAACTTAGCGAAAGCAAGCAGCTTTATAGAGGGTTAAAACATAGTGTCGGTTAAACACGTTAAATGTTGTCTCCCGGCTGACATTACATTCTGGAATAAATTGTCTCAACCCTTTGAAAATTGACTACTAGATGGTCTAGCACATAATTGAATGGTGTCCCGAGAACATTATCTAATGATGAAATTAGCACCCACTAGGACAAAATTATTATTTTGGCTTATGTCATAATTATTATAATGCTGTAAGACTATCTATTGCTTTTCCCTGGATTTGTATCAGCTTTCAGCATAACCTGTAAGCCATATTGGTTTTTCCTATTACATTCTATGTACACCACATTATATGGTGTATTAGGGTTGCAGTAAATTTATGTTGTAAAACTATGCTTATTTCCTTTCAGCATGCCTTGTAACTCAATGCAGACCAGAGCATTGAGCACTGGTCTGCATTGTAACTCAATGCAGACCAGAGCATTGAGCACTG
>JAOQGN010035072.1:0-12992 GCA_027564295.1 Himantozoum antarcticum
TTTTCCAAAAAAAAATGTAATATTGCACGGAAATGGAAATCGCGTGAACTTCAATATTATATACCCGAGGTCAAAATAAAACTATACAAAATGGCCATTTTGTACATTGGATTACAAATGTAATTCTAATTCCCAATGTATTTCGAATAAGCCTATTGACGAAACAACGCCAAGTCAATATAAAAAGGTGCCGAACCGCAGGAGGGTATTATACCCCACCATATTGATGAGGTCGACTCCACATGCGACAAATTAAGGTGTCGAGCATATATGATCACTTGTAATTTTTAATTCAGCTCTTTTAGCTGCTGTTGCGGGCTGGGAATACGATAAAATACAAAGAGTATTTCAGTCTGAAAAGGAATGAAATAGGTAAACAGTGTAATAGGTAAAATGAGGACGTGGGTACAATTATCATGGACTGAGAAGACATTATTAACATTTCGGCGAAACGTGCTTCAATCGGCGAAATTGTACGTCTGCGTAATATACTCAGATATCTTTATATCTTTAAATCTGTCAGTGACGTTTGGTGCCGTGTGAAATAGCTTGGAAAAGATCTTGAAAGAGTTTATTTAAATAAATTACTTTCGGTGACGTAAGCAGTTTGGAAGGGTGTGAACAAATTATTTCCCCAAGTCACTGAAAAAAAGTTTTGTCTAACTCTTATTATATACTAATTTATATTCAACAATTGAGGTGAAAATCAATTTGTCATTTTAGAGTGAATACTTCTCATATTAACCTAAGCGGAGCTATGTGTAATGTAATCCATAATGAGTTTAATCATGTGTGTGCATTATCACATTGCTAATTACATGTTTTCCTTTACCTATCATTGTATGTTAAGGTGCTTGTTCTCTTGGATCACCCATCCAAGGAACTGAGAACCGCATATTCTTGGACTATGTGGTTCCCACACAACAGAGGAAATTTGTGTACAGTATAAATGAAGAGATATCAATAAATTGTGAAAATGGCATGCGAAGTGGTGGTGAATGTCAAGATATTGTTTGCGACTCTAACAATTCCTGGAAATGCAAATGTCCAAATTGCCTAACGTGCTGGAGTAAGTAATCTTATACATGTCGCTCTATCTTTCCTAACGTAATGCCCTGCGGGAAGTGGTAAGAAATCAGTACCAGAACTCACATAGTTGCTTCCCTTGACTAGCCGCTAAGCCTCCAGTAGTTAAAATATAGTATCATTAATATCATCATTGTAATTTTGTCCTGTAATAGTTTGTGGCATCTGAATTGAGAACCCAGTTGTTTGGTCTCTGGGTATTTAGTTAATGGATCTACTTATAATTTTTGCATTTAAAGGTGCAAATATATGCATTCTGAGGCAACATTTTCATGATAACACCCTATTTCGTAGAACAGAAAATCCTAGGACGAAATAGAAATTGGTTTGAGACAATAATGCAGGATACATTATCAATGGACACCCAAAGCTAACTCTTATCCCACCTCAACTCTCAAACTACAACCACCCCAATGAGCCTTAGCTGTCTGTAAATTCAGACAGTATTATTATTGTAATCAAGAGTCAAGAGAAATATTATATATTTAGTTAATTATTTGGATCATTCACAGCTAGCTTACTCAAGCAGCTAGCATGGCAAGCCTTGCGAAGAACACACTGTGGAGACTGCACAGATTTGAAACTGTTGTGGATTGAAAACATCTGGTCCGTTTGCTTGAAACCAGCAAACAAAGCAGCAAATATTAGTTGCAAATTATATGAATAATAATATATTATTATATTACTCTATATTATATATACTATACTAGTAGTATAGTGTGAGAAGATCGGTACCCTCGGTAAACAGCTGGGACGCAAATGACATTGGTTCCAGGAGGTCGGACGGGTTCTCCACCAAACCCCCATTAAATATGCAAGCGGCGGCGACAAACTTAGCCTATGCTAAGAGTGCGAGTGAGGAAGTTGGTGTTCCTAAAATGAAGATGGGTGGTCAGGATGGGTGGACTGTGGGGGCTTTTTAGAATGGTAGACTAGGGGTTTTGGGGAGGGGGGTTGACACAAAATGGCGGACCAAACCTCACGCGGTCGTAAAGGTCGTCTGGAAAGGAATCTGATCTGGTCTCGATGGAATGCATCATCAACAACAACAAATCTCACCATCGTTTTACCACGGCTTGTTATCATAGTCCTCGTTTTTAGTGAAGGAAGATTTTAAATCGATGGAAGCCCTCGTTTTTAGTGAAAGAAAATTTTAAATCGATGGAATGCATGCACCATCAATACCAAAGTTTGGGCTAATAATCATTATTGTTAAAAAGGTCCCACTGCACTTTGTTTAACAAAAAATAATTAGAAATAAACGATAAGTGTAATTGTGTCTTTTATTTTCACTAGCATTACAGAAGAGAGCGCATCATTTTAATAAGAATTTTAATATTGCTCCACATTTCAATCAGTAAATTGAATAGTCAACTATCTTAGCATTGGCTGTGACTGCAACTAGAATATTGTCAGTCCATTTCTTGAAGATTCAAATATTTCTCTCTCCAATGAGCCATAGTCCCGGGACTGCTAAGTACATTTTGATATTAATGCATTAATTGCATAGGATTTTCCATAAATAGCAAAAACCCTTCGGCAATGCAACTCACTAGCCACCACTGTCAATGACACTGAAGGCAGCAACATCAGCAGCTTAACTTCAACTGAATCAGTCAAGCTAATTATGAAAACAATTCTGTGGCTTGAGTAAATATTGTACTGTATAAAGCAATTGGCAATATAGCATATACTGTAACGTTTCAAGCTTGGCGTCACTCAGTGTGATAAGAGCAACTTTGTTTGTGTGCGCTCAGTAGCTAAAATAAATTAATATATACTCAAAGTCAGATTTGTTATTTACAATACACCACCAGTGTTGATTGCACAACACAGCTACAGCAAATATACAAACTACCAAAAATGGGAAACCTGCGAATGTATATATTATTTGTGTATTATTGTCTAACGTTGAGGAAGATCAATTTTTTAAAAAGAACACATTGTAGATAATGTTTTCAGCTACTTGTCAATACCCAATTGTGCAGTTTCGTCAAAGATTCTACAATTGACATCACATGGGTTAACAATGCTAATATTGAGGTTTTTTATGTTGTTTTGCCCAAATTATTGCCTAATTAGACGTTTTAGCCAAAGTCGGAGAGGATCATGTTGTAGACCGCAAAAATCTATGTACAACTATACTTTTATTTTTCTCCTAGCAACTTCATAGCTTGAATAAAATCACATGGGTTAATTTATATATAGTGTAAAGGCACTAAGAATACTACAAAGTTGGCCCTTAACTACGCTGTGTAAAGAAAGAGCACAGGAAGAAAATAAAAGGCAACAAACATCGTTCTCAGTAAAACGGGGGATTAGAAATACTAAATCCGAATAAATCATAACGCTCCACTGTTGTGATTGTCGGAACCCCATTGACCCATACTATCACTAGTGGAAAAAACTGTTTTCTCCAAAGAAAGAGCACAGGGCATCGTTCTCAGAAAAACAGAGCATAATTCATTGAAAAACTAAATCCGACCAATCACAACGCTCCTATGTTGTGATTGCCGGGACTCCATTGACTCGTACTATCACTACTGAACAATTGTTTACCTCCAAAGTGTAACAAAAGAGCACAGGACATCGTTATGAGTAAAGTGGAGCATAAATCATTGAAAAACTAAATCCGACCACTCACATGGTTCCATTGTTGTGATTGGTCGGGATGTCGGGTACCCATTGGCCCATACTACCATTCAAAAAAAAGAAATTTTTTTATTATATTTTTTTTCTGAAATTGAACTGCAAGCGACCGAGCAATAGTAAAAAAGCTGTCAGGGCGAACTATGTGGCGGCACTCTGTCAGCAGCACTGTAATTCATCGTTTGCCTTAAATTTAGATATCAAAATTCATTCCACTCCTAAGACAACACACCCTTAGACTGGTATGTAGCGCACAAATGAATACAATTACCAAGTAATTGTAAACAGCCATCTGTAAGGGTAAACTATGTGACGACACACTGCTCTGTCAGCACTGTCACTCATCGTTTTGGCTAATTTGGTTCTCTCAGCACATTGACCCATCGTTTTGCTCATAAATATTCGATTTAAATCCAACTCCTAGAGCAACACGCATGCAAATATAATGACCAAGCAATAGTAAAAAGTTGTCAGGGTGAGCTAAGCGTCAACACAGCACTCTGTCAGCACTGTAACTCATCGTTTTGGTTAATTTAGACAACAATACTTAATCTATTTGCCCATAAATATTCGATTTAGATTCCACTCCTAATGCAACACACCCACAGACCGGTGTGTAGCACACACACATAAATGCAATGACCAAAACCAAGCAATAGTAAAAGGTTGTTAGGGTGAACTATGTGACGACACAACGCTCTGTCAGCACTGTGACTCATTGATTTGGCCAATTTAGACATCAATAATCAATTTAAAATCTACTCCTAAGGCAACACGCCTACAGACTGGTGTGCGGGCTACAGAGTTGTGTAGCGCACATGCAAAATGCAACAACCTTAGCTCTTACCTTATCTGTGTGTGCTCTGCCCTCTTCTGTCCCACGTTGTGCTGTATTGCTGTGCTGCCGTTTATTTGGTGATCGGTCACACAAAAACTACTTATATTTATAGTGAGACGGGGTCACTGACAGATGTGTTGAATCCATCACATTCTTCATATCATGCACAATGTTGCCCAAAACCACATCCCCATCCTGAGAGACCCCAAAAACATACAGGTAACAGTATATTTAGACAGTGGTAATGGGGCATACTTTGCACAGCTCGCAGCAAAACAACAGGAAATAACGGTAACCGAATATTTAGTCAGTGGCAATGGGTGCATGCTTTTGCACAGCCGCTGCTGCTTGCTGCAAGACAACAAGCAGATCGCAACACAAAAGTGTGAGGGATGTGCAGCAGGAGCATAGACAGACGGTTGAAAAGGAGTAACATACGTGAGAAGGATTATTTCGATATTTGTTAGAAATGTCGGAGACGAAAAACGATTGCCTTTCTTGGTGGCAAAACGATGGACCATCATTCTGGGCTGAGAAATTGAAAACCATGCCTTCGTTTTTGGAAAAAAATGTTTGCCATCGTTTTTGGGAAATGTATATGAAAACGATGTATGGAACACTATGGTCTATAAATCACAAAAACTGTCGTTTATTGAAACGCAGTGATTTATACAAAACAAAAGCTCCGAAAGAGTTGCAAAGCGATGGTTTGGCAATCCAGGAGGTTTATTGTGAGTTATTAGCTCTTTCTTCTCGAAAAAAGATGTTTGTACATTCAAACAAAATGATGGATTGTGGTTGGAAAAAAGCGATGGTCTATAATACACAAAAATGATCATTTTGTCAAACACTTCTGAAAGCAACAAAAGAAACAAAAACAACCATCATCGTTTTTAATTTTTTTTTTTTAGATTTAAAATTACGTGTATATTCATAGAAAATGATTGGTTTATGCTTAAAATAATATCTGTTTCACGGTTATAAAAACGATGACTTTAAAAAAGTAATCTGTTTTTCATTTATAAACATTTTTTTATTTGCAGACCATCGTTTTCAGACATAGAACAATTGTTTTTTCTTGTAAACATACAAACTTTTGTGTACAAAAAGTATAAACGTTATAGTATTTATAGACCATCATTTTTGATTTCACATAAACCACGTTTTCGCAACAAAAAGTCCATCGTCTTTTTGTAAAAGTAAGGTTTTTCGTGTTTTCAAAACAAACGCAAACATTTTTTTATTTTTCAAAACAACACAAAGGTTCACATTTTTGGTCTAAACATACCAATTTTTGTGGGAAAAACGACAAAAAACATTGTTTGTTTTATTTATGGACCATCGTTTTCCGCTTAGACTCGTTAATTTATAGACCAGCGACTTTGCCTAAAACTAAACCTCTCCATCTTTTTTTCAAGAAAAACACCATTCTCGTCAACAAACCATGTTATGTCGCATTCACGGATGTCGCTTTCCGAAGAACAGCGCGCCCCTCTAACGTCCGCCCTGAAATGGTGATAGAGAGAGAGCACGTCTTTCCAACACACACACGAAGGCGCTCTCTTACCAGGCTGCCCAAGCACCCCGGAGGAACCTTTCTGCCGCAACAAAGGGAACGAGTGCCCTATCTGCCACATCACCCGGGGAGAGAGGCGTGAGCGGGATGGGCCACCCGCCAGCCCTGAGGATGTCCGTCGGGTCCACCCGTCCAAACCGTTGTCAGAGCTATATGTCTCGGGGCGTTCCATACCTCCCCCACAGTGCACTTGAAGATCCGATAGCAGCACAAGCATGGAAGATTGGACAGCAGCACTGCCACCACAGCCATTGCATCAGACAGAGGAAGACGTGGACATGCTCATTAAATCTGTGCGCCCATCTAATGACTGGGAGTGATGGTCGACAGATGTGTCGTTCATAGGAGAGATAAGCGCCGCTAAACTCCAAGAGCTAAGGGTTGTGTTCTGGGGAATATGCGAGATTTGGCACAGACAATATCGTCTGTTTGGCCGTGCGTGTCGCCCCATCACCCATCTGGCTGGACAAAATGAGAGCTGCTTCGGGTGACACGCTGCTACACCTTGTCGCCCGACACTGCACCACCATCACGGTGAGACTGGTCTTCGCATTGGGCAAGGAGGGGAGTGTTCGTGTGACAAACTATGTGGGCGATACGTCTTGCCACCTGGGGCTTGGTTGGGGAGGGGCGGCTCACGCCCATTCCCTGGTGGCGCCACTGTGTGTGTAACAGGCGTGGCACACATTTCACAGAACGTCCAACCGACACCGTTTCGTTCTGCTGAACGATTGGATCCACTCGAGGACCGCCAGGGGAGAAACTCCATTTCACGTCGCCAAAAAGAGGAAAAGTCACAAAGTTGGTTAGTCTCTTCTTATTTTGGAGACTTTCCAATTTGATTGTATAAAAGTTCTGGGTGCCTACCTTATTCTCCACAGACACAGATGCACAAAACTCCTCACACTATTGAGTGCTAACAACAGCAGCAAGTCCACGACAAGCAAAGGAGTAGTGAAGGAGCTGCTGAGCATTGCTCAACAGGTGAGTGTTACTTTTCCTTACCCCACCATTTTCATTGACACTCATCGCTTAACTCTGTCACAATAAGCCGAGTGTGATTTGTCTGGTAACCATCGTTTTTATTGACAACCATAGTTTTGGAAGCCTCGTCTTCTAAATCATGATAAAACTCAATACAGTCGGGTGTCTTCAACTCTGTCACAATAGGCCGAGTGTGATTTACCCGGTCAAACCATCATTTTGATTGACAACCATCATTTTGGAGGTGTCTTGGCAAAACTCAATATGGCATATTGTTCACAAAAAGAGTCTATCCATTCCACCCACTCAGTTATACGGAAGCTTCATTCCCTTGTTATGAGCCAAAACGATGCCATCAAGTACCGTTCATTTTCTTTCTACCCATCACCTCAACAGTCATGCATTTTCTTACGCAGGTCTGCTGCCATCAACGGAGAAAAGAAGGAGGTGGAGGAGACCATAGAAGAAATCGTCCCCGACCTAATGTAAGTTTGCACCGTTTGTTATCGGTTTTTTTTAATAAATCGTTTTGTCAAATCCAGAAACTCGGTCAGCACCGGCTGTCATTCGCACGTGTTTCTTAATGTAGAGCAATTTATTTCTTGACGGCAAGCGTCGTCTTGTCCTTTTTTTTAAATCGGTTTCTCATATCTAGAATTGTCAGCGTCGTTTGTTGTTCGCATTGGTTTCTTATTTGTGCCAAGCCTCGTCTTGTCCTTTTGTTATAAATCATTTTATCATATCCAGAGAATTGTTAGCATCATTTGTCGTTCCCAATAATTTCTCAGGAGTTTTGTGATGGCAAGCTTCAAAACGATGCCGGCTGGCATCATTTTGAAGAAATTCCAGATCCCCCAAAATTGGTTTTTCCTTTCTTTTGTGCGATTTTGCTTGTATTTCCTTCTCATCTTATGTTGCATGTAATTCTTTATTTTCTTTAGTGTGCATATAACCAGTGATGAAGAGGATGAGTGGTTGGATGAAGACTGGTGGAAGAGGAATTATGCACATTTTGTGACGGGTGACTTGGACTCAAACGAACCATGCCAGGTGACCTGTGCCGAGGAGATGGATGCTAGTGGCTACTGCCACCACAACAGGAGGCCGTGCCTCCGCTGCGGCTATATATTGGAGAGGGGTTGTCGCTGCACCAACTTCGGAGACATGTGTCAGGGAAAATATCTCTTTCGACAGCAGGCCTGTAGATATGCATGTTCTTTTTTTGAAGTGTCACACAGTGGGAGGGTGTGCCTCCACTGTGACTATGTATTGCAGAGTGCTAGCAGCTATACTATTATTGACACTTTTTTGTATTTACATATTGGACTTGTCATTTGTTTTTGGGTCACCTTTTTCAATAAGTGTCACAGAAGGAGGGTGTACCTCCACTGTGACTATGTATTGCAGAGTGCTAGCAGCTACTCTATCTGCTTCTCCTCTTTTGCATTTAAATATTGGATTTGCATTGTTATTCAATGAACATTGCTGCAACTATTGTTTTAACCTCAACACCAAGTTGTGCTCAGCTATTCCAAACGATGTGGTTTTGTTTTATCTCATTAAACGATTGCAACTGTTGAACCTCACCACCGTTTGTTGGCTCATCTATTCCAAATGGTGGTAACCATCATTCTCGCTAAGCATTGCAACTGTAAAAATAAAACCACCGATTTCCGTTTGCTGGGTAAATGCTCATCTAACAATGGCATAGAGTCGTTGGATAAATGTTGATCCATTCCAAAAATGATAGTAGTCTAACCTCAAACTATCCAGTTCAATAAATCATTCTATTAGCTTCCTGAATGATACTCGTGGATTCCAAACGATGGTAACTATCATTCTCTCGACTTATGTTTGTTGGGAATTGTTGGGTAAATGCTCATTCAACAATCGTTCTAGCACACACCTGGATAAATCTTGGGAATGGTCAATCAAACGATGTAAACAAAATATAGCGGCTCTGACACACTCCGTTCAAGGAGTGCTTGCAGAGTTGTCACACACCGTGAGGAGATCACTGGGAAAATCCGAGGTGTTTAGAGAGTTGTCGTATCCCGTGTCTACTGGAGAAATTGTTACGGGAAGCCAAATGAGTTACGTGTTATTCTTTCAGCATCCGTAGTCAAGGAGATGGTTGTTTATGTAACGACGGTTGTGATTGGCTGATGAGATTTGCTGTTACTAGGGATGCTACTGGCATCACTATGGGAATCCAAAATGAGGCTTGGTTCCTCTCTCAAGTTTTGTGAGGAGAGGTAGTGAGAAAAGGCTTCAAGCCAATCAGATTTCGAGTTATTTTTAGATTTTTAGGGACTCTGGGCTTTGCCCTCTTCTGATTGGCTTAGAGCTTGTTACGAGCTCTCTGATTGGCTGCTGCAACATTCCAGGGGGTACCCATCTGCTCATACTATACTGTTAATATTTGAGGTTAACAAATATTAACAGTATAGTATTAATCCAGAAACAAAAATTAATCCGATTGTGAGTATGAGGTTAAAGTATATAGTTGAAAAGTTTATTGAGAGAAATGTATATGCATTAATATTCTTTTTATGTTATTTATGCATTTAAAGTATAAACTCACAATTTGTACGCATTAGTGTAAAGTACAAAAAAGTCTGCGATTATTTTTAACTTCGTTTTTTTTTCTATTTTTCTTCAGTACCATTTCAACAATAGTTATTCAAATGAAACTCAGAAATGACTCAACAATGGTTATTAATGCAACTTTGTCTGCAAAAACTTTACCCGCATTAAACACCACCATCAGCAGCAGCGTGTTTGATGATAGCAAAGCATTTGCTACATCTATATCAAAATCCAAGTCTGCACTCTCACATCTCACTTCTAATTCTTTATCTTTTTCCACCACTTCATCCACGATGTCTTTACCCGCATTAAAAATTGATACCCCTTTCACCAGTGGTATGGATAATGGACGCAAATCATTCATTCTCTCCTCTACACCCACATCAATTATATCAAAATCTCTTCTACACTTTCACCTCTCACCACCACCACCACCTCTCACCACCACCTCTCACCACCACCTCTCACCACCACCTCTCACCACCACCTGTCACCATGACCTGTCACCACCACCTCTCACCACCACCACCACAACCACCACCACCACCACAACCACCACCACCACCACAACTACCACCACAACCACCACCACAACCACCACAACCATCACCACCACAACCACCACCACCACCACAACCACCACCACCACCACAACCACCACCACTACCAACATATCTTTCACTCTTTCCATCACACATACATTAATAAAAACTACTTTGCTCTCCTACAACAAATCTTCCGCTCCACCGACAGAAAGAAACTGTACCCATCCTTGTACCACTCCACTAATTAACAAGAACACTCGCATAATCGCCACCACCACCACCCCCCTTCTACTTGCCTGAAATACTATTCCCCCTTTCACCTCTTTCTCCACCACTTTAATAGAAACTGTAGATGATCCAAGAAATTGTATTTTTGGAGCTAAAGACAAAGATGAGCTAATGGATATGAGTATGTTAAGCTTTATAATTTTCTTGTTATATTTATTTTGCAATAATTGAACTATACTTTGCAAACAAAGAAATTTTTTGTAATCAGAATTATTTTTACTCCATATTTTATCCGCCGTAATCTTTAAGATGAATTATTTAGTCAGTTCATTTTTTTTTAGAAGGTGACACAAAAGATGAAAAAAGAGATTTACTTTTTGTACAGAGGAAGTAGGTGTGCGTACATGTATGAGAAAAGGATAAATAATTGTGGATATTATGCAAAAATGGCTGAAGCTGTCTATTTCTATCGTCCTGGTTACTAATACACGAAACGAGTGGTATATAGGCGAGATCAATTTAAGCTTTTGTCTCTGTCACTACTATGGAACTCACATCAGAACTGACTAAAGACTTTATTGACGATATATTAATAAATGCGGGGTATGAAAATTGGAACGAAAATAGAATGATGAAATATTCTTCTCCTGAAATGTTCATATAAACTTGCAGGCTATGGGAGAATTATTTCACACAACTAACATCAAAGAAATTCGAGAGATGTCTCTTTATTTAAACATTCACGGAGAAGGATTAAAGTGAAACTATACTATATAAATGACTCTGTGTGCGAAACAGGAATACAGTAGGGGCAAATTTTCGTGATATTGGTATTTGCTGGAAATGTATCCGTGAGAGCAATGGATTACAATAGATCTGATGCTGTCACAAATATAATTCGGTGGACGACAGAGTATCTAGAAGACAAAAATTCTCCAATTGGATCAAACAACAAGACGGATGGAAAAAATTGAATGATTTCTGTAGGTATGCAAATACACATAAGCACCAAAGTGTTAATCAACTCAAGTGTATGTTGTCTGAAACAGTCAGTCTCGGTGTTTGCGCATTGAGTGGATTTGTCTCCCCTGCAAATTTTATAGTGCGGTGAACTAGAGACATTGTAAACGCTGTGACTAGACTGTATTCGCATTAACATATTTTTGTATACAAATTGTTATAACATCAATTCAGTCGTTTGACTTTTTTTGTATCTATTTTTTATTTTTATACAATTGTAGTAATTCGATTTATTGTATAGTAATATTATCACTCTGAATATAAGATCTTTCACAATTAAAATTTTTTTTGCCTTTGGAAACATCTTATGCTTTTGTACTAACTTCAAGTTGTATTTAATTATTGTTTTTGTATTTTCTTGTATTTTTATGCAATTGTAGTAATTCAATTTATTGTATAATATTATTACTCCAAATGTAAGATCTTTAATAATTAAAATATTATTTTGCTATTGGAAAAAATTATTTTATGCTTTTGTACTAACTTCAAGTTGCATTTAATTATTTTTCCAATTTATGAAAGTAAAGTTATTTTGCAATTGGAAAAAATTATTTTATGCTTTTGTACTAACTTCAAGTTGTATATCATTATTTTCCAATTTATGAAAGCGTATATAAACTTCTTTGCATGATATTATTATGGTAATTATCAAGGATGGAAATTTTATTTTTTAATGTTTATAATTATTGTTCCAATTTTTAAAGTCTTATATAAACTTGTTTGTGTGATATTATTATTATTATGACAATAAATTAAGAGGAAAATTATTTTCCAAGTTGCAAGAGATTTGTATTGTATTCAAGTGATTTTATTTTATATTTAAATAATAATCAATATACAAATGGAAATAATAACAATCATGATAATGCGAAATGTTAAAAAGAAAGAAAAATATACCGCTGTTACTATCAATAGGCAAATGTAATCGTGTTAGTGTTTCTATTTGGATGACAATAATTTGGATGGATCCAAATTATTGTCATCTTGGAGAGGGCGGTGTGTCTGTCTTGCAAGGAGTGAGAGAAGCGGGTGTGATGGATGTGTTGCGGTTCAAACGAAGTGATTTGGTGTCTTTGGAGAGAACTTTCGCTGTATCTGTCTTGTGAGCTGTAACAGTAGAGGGTGTTTTAGTGTTGGGAGAAGCAGGTGTTGTATCAGACTCAGTTGTGAAATGTGGTGAGATGTTGAACTCGAAGGAGTCTTCATCATCCCCATTTTAAGCATCTCCTTTATCATCATCTCCATCAAAAATTGAAGCCATGGTAATTGATTTATCTATGAACATGATGTTGTAATATTGGTGTTGATTCTGTGATGTTTGCTTTCCTTTATATAACATCAAGCATGGAGACTTCTTTTTTGCCTCTGCGAAAATGTGAGCGGGAAGGAAGACCTCTCCAGAAATATTTTCTCCAGCACACTCTGTCTCGTAAGTGCCCACGGGAAGTATGGCTTCTTTGCCATATGCGAAGCTGGT